>SJOL01005766.1:303313-318230 GCA_004794785.1 Opisthorchis felineus | reverse complement strand
CACACACATGCTAATATACCAGTGTCAGAAGGAACAACCTTCGCGGCAAGTTGAAGGGCGAGTACAGATGACCGAAACAAGTGGAAATCAATAGGACGTGGGCGGAGTAAGTAAATGAATGGGGGGTGAGTTAGATTTAACAGTGGGCTTCCTCGGAGGTGTTTAGGTTGAGCCGCGGTCACCGGAACATCGAATCGCTATCATCTTCTTCGAGTGACACAATACTCCCTCAACCCACAAGGTGCTCCTCTTTTCCGGAGGTCCGTAGATCTGAGGCCTTCTCCTATAGACAAGAGGAGTTTGTTCAGCTTCAGGTGTGATGCATCGCTCTCTCTGCCTAACTTCTACTCTCAACACTAGCTATGACAGTAATTCAAAATCGCGATACGCTGTTTCACTCAAGGGAGGAAGCGATTGCAGTTCGCGATAAAAGATCCGGTACAGAGTGAATATTTGTGGAGTGAAAATGTCGAAAAAGTTTCATCTAAGCACTTCGGTTATACTGCAGATAAGGTTCACCAGAGCTGACTTCAGCCAAACACAGCAAGGCGGGTTTGGTCGGTGTTAAGAATGAACCCACAGACTTACTGATTCGAGTTACACTGTAAGTTCTAATAACCGACTGGAAATCGAGAAAACTCAGTGCAGAAAAAGAACTATATTCCTAGGCTGTAGATGTTCGCAATAGAGTAGTGTGGAGTTAGTCTACAGTCACCACCCATAACGTCTCTGATACAACTTTTCTTTACATCCACGTCACCTACGTGGATGGTGACGAAATACCTTTTGAGTAATGGCTTTCGTACATTAAGTTGTGTGTGTATATGTCAGCCAGTCTACACCCTCAACCAAGTAATAGAATCAACTCCACAAAGGAGATCAGTCTCTTCCCAGGATAACAATGGAGAAGCTGTGTTAGCAACTTGTGAAATCCAACTTACCAGATCCTACGAAACAACGCGGCATTTAGTACCGCGAGTGCTGTTCACAGAACCAGACAAAAAACTACTGCACATCGACTTGCATTCATTAAATTTGTGTACAAAAGTTTACAACAAGGTTTCTCCATCATCTTTAGGCTTTGAAGGAACTGTATCTAAAAACATGGAACATTTCTTTCGGTAAGAATTCCCCCAAAAAATTAGCAATGCTGGTTTCTCATGGGCCCTTGTGGGCACATATTCTTTTCGTGAGTGCTCCCATAGGGGTCCATTTCGCGGCCTTGGAGTAGCACCAAACGACTAATCAGAGCAGAGAGTGCATTTGTTCATCTGCTATGTGACCGAGGAAGACCAACTCAGTAATATACATATAACAATAGAGATTTAATCCTATACGTGGAGTTAGTGCATGCTGAAAAGCCGAGAAGAAATGTACAGATGTTTCCATCTTATGATGATTCACCAGCAGAGAATTTCGAACCCACGACCTTCTGGTCAGCGGTTGAAAACTTAGCCGTTTGACCATGAGCGGCTGAGCAGTAGTGCGATTAGCTCTCACTCAGACAGGACGTAACGCTAATCATCCTTCAATAATGAAAACCACATCACGTGATCATGTATTGATTGGATTCTCGTGTGACAACTTCTCAGAAGGAAGTCACACACATCCAGTGAAATCATCCTCTGAAATGCTTATTAGTTCAGGATAATGTGAGGAGATTTTGTAACATGACAGCGCTTTTATCCTGTCAGCGAAGACAAGAAACACTATACAGGTGTCTTTTCCCACTGGAAATCATCATTGGTGCATATCCGACGAAACTCGGATCGTCAAATTCGCGACCTATCGGTCGGTGGTCAACCAGTTAACCGATTGACTATTTAGCGTAGATTAGCTTCACAAACAGGATAACATTTCTGTTGAAATTGAAAATTCCCCTCAAACCATCATTAGTACTAATATGTACTGTCTGACGAGTGTAATATATTTTCTAGTCGATTTATATCAATTCGGGCAGATTTTGATTCACATGAAGACTTTGTAGCTTTGGTAACCACTGGAGACTGACAAACGAACTGCAACCGCCAAAATGTTTACCTTTAGTTGTTTCGTTAATTCGAATAATTAAAAAGGTAAACGTGATTCCTTTGTCTCAAAAAGTACCACACGAATTTGGTGTTCGTGGGGTTTGTGTGTCTGAAATTTTCTGCAATACGTGCAAGTCATTCATTTTCTCCAGGCGTACCTCGTGCTGCAGGTGTAATCAGTCTATGCCAAGAAGCTGAGAAGCACCGTAAATCTGTTTCATACTTATTCAAAATCATCAGCGGTAGGCGTCTGGTAGATTTACAGGAATATACGCGCCTGAAGACTGCGGGCTTATAGCTAAAGAACGAACCGTTCGGTCGTGCTCGGAAACGTGATTGGATCGTATTCAGACAGTGTACCGCAGCACTCATTCTTCCTTGTCGCGTCTTGACTGGTGTTTAGAACGACGAAATCCCGAAATTTCATAGTTTCCGAAAGGTTTCGTAGTTGTCTTCTGGAAAACGGCATTTTTATGCAACCGCAATTTTAACCATTAGCTTTTGGTTCCAGAGGATGACTCTACCTTTGTTCGGGTGTACCATTTGGGGTAGTTTTGAACGACTAGCTTGTTGTATGTCAACGGAAAAAAATGAGCACATTCAGGGTGTGCGTGGGAAGTGAGCTGACGTTGTTTTCGCATGCAATGTTGAGCAGTACTCCTGACAAATGTATTGTTCAGTCCACCAGTATCACCAGCGGGTTTTTGGAACCTTCCAGAACTCGATGGAAAAACAAATGAACGCTAGAAACGAATAGGAAGTGCAAATTGAGTTGGAGCACTTGAGGAAAACTCGGAGCTGCTTGCAAGATGTAGATACATATCTCTTCTGCTTATCCTATGGTGTTGCAGCTTTCCAGTGAAACATGATGCTCTTGTATCAAGTTCTTTTTGTTTCTTTGCCATGTGTTACTGCTGTTTAATCATGCATGCATTGTAGCGGCACCATCTCCGTATCAGTTCTTTAAAGTAAACGTATTTATTTAACTACAAACAACTTCCGGTCTCCTGTGAAGGTCGCTAAATCCATCCACCCATTTTGGTCTGTGGCTTTTGACGCAGCTGAACAAAAACATAGGGACATGCCAAATTGCGCTCCCTTCGAAATTCTGTAAATGAGCAAACTGTGAATCAACAGAGTTGTTGGACAGTCTGCGCGTGCAAAAGCAGACAAAAGTGGATCATATTGTATGCATTCATAGCAAAATAGGGTCTCATTTCTTGTCTGATTTTTTCCCCATTCGCTAATGAAAAAAACGAATATCCAAGTATGTTCCCATTTTTCCTGCTCGTTAAATTTTCATATTTTGCCTCTGCTAATACATCCACGCACGGTGGTAATGTCTCATCGGGATTGCTACCTTTGTCCAGTTATCAAATAAAGAATTAGTTTTTTCAGTTACACACCTGCTTTGGCCTGAGACCTTTTCTGAACGAGAGATGCTTTAGTAGAATGTTCCTTCCGACCTATATGCTTCACACGAAAACTGGTTCAATAAGGCTGTGGAATTAGCTTATTTCTTACGGTTTCGGTTTATATGGAGCCAAATTCACTTGCGAAGAACCAACCCTTTTGATATCCGTCTACAGTCCACCGACGCTCCGTCACCAAAAAATGAACTCATATTGATTTCTTGTTTTGCTGGGGGGCAGGTAGCCAAAACACCAGACAGGACACTGCTCATGAAGTTGGAAAACAAACCGCGTTGCTATTCTGAGGGACCTGCCAAACTAGTGAAGTTACGAGGTGTATCGGTGTGATTGGGAATTTAGTTTTTGGCTTGCTTTCCTCGTGCCCACGTGTGTAGTAACACGGAACTAAGATGTTGTTAGGGTCTCTTTCACTGGAGCCCTCAGAATTTTCCGAAGACTGCAGCCGCATGGGACAGAGCAATATATACATATATACATACATGCTTCTCTAAAAGGAACACCTAAAGAATCCGACAGACGAGCCGTTATTTTCTAGCTAAATGAGAGATCTTGGGTCCTTCAAGTCGAGTTGACTCAAGACTGTGGGAGGACATATAACTCGCTGAAGAGGAAACCCGGGCTATAGAAACTCGAGCTGAAACAATCCCAAGTGACAAAAACCGATAAGTGCGATGGCTCCAGAGGGACGTCTGGTGCTGTACTAGTTGAAAAAGCCGTATTCTGCTTGGAAAGATGTCGCGTACAGGAGGCTGAGGAGATGGAGGAACCGAGAACCCCATGTGATGTGCGTGAGATATTCCAACTGATGCGTACGATGTAGCCAAAGATGAATCTGGTGGGCGAAGTAATCTCCAATAAGACGAATCACTTATGAAAAATGCTTGAATCGTTGCTTGGAACACTGTTGACAACAATTCAACTGTTCACTTGCAGTTGCTTAGCAGGATTCCCTACCATAAACGTAGTCCTGGACAGTGAACTTGAAACCCCCGAATGCTTTCGAAATAAACGAATACCTTTCCCCTCAAGTGCCACCGAGCTGCTGTCCTGGAAAACTCCCATCCGCTCTCTTCAAAGATGATAAAATCTCCAGTCCGTTTTATGTGTACTTTATTTGCCTTCATCGGGAAGAACAAACGTCGTAAGCATCAAAATTGTTGAAACCAACCGTAATCCTGCTCCAGTAGCTTAGTGCCACAGAAAGACACACCAACGAAGAACACAACAGCTTTATTGCAAACAAGCGGATGAAAAAGGCACAAGGAGAAACTTGACTGCTTTTCAACTGCGATTTTTATGGATTTCCAGGGTCTCAGTAAGCTTCGGACATTCTGGAATTATTTTAGGGAGCTGACCTTCCTGACAGATAATGGTGTCCATTTTTGAAACAGCTTTTACAGTGAGCGTGTGATCACCCAGGAATGAACTTGAGCCCCGTTTAGATCTTACTGTTTTTATCGATGATTAAGCAATCGTGACGAGATGGCGCATGATGCGGCTATCAACCGAATGAGCAAAGATTTGCATTTCTCCGTAGCTTAGTGAGACTGCTGTGCGACTGCTGCGCAAAGGTGCAAAGAAAACTTCTGAACCTTTAAGAATGGAGCAATTTTAATTTAAGGATGCAGATTTAATTAAAATCAATTTTTTATCTATAATTGGAGCTCGGTGTTGTTTTTTGAGCATATTCTACCGCTATACTGGCGTAACTTTAACTTAGTTTATCCATCATGCTAAAATGTTGCGAACAAAAGACAACCCTATTTGCACAAGTTTATTTAACTGTCCGCCATAAACATTCGGAAAGCTCACCGAAGTGCTCTTGCCATATGCTTTGTTTTCATGCTGAACAAACATTGACCGTTGTCTGCACACAACTACTTGGTTTGTTCACCAGCCATTCAAATGTTTAACAAGGCAGATGAACTTGGTCATCAAATGAAGACTCACTTAAGTGCCTCACCGACATTGAACGCCGGAAATATACGGTCAGTAGTGCGGGTGTCAGGATGAATATTTTAAGTTCTGTGAGCTTTCGGAACTGTTCAATGGTAAAAAGATCTTCTTTTCTAGAAAAAAAAAACAGATTAAATGATGTGATTTTAGGAGTTGTTATTGAATAAAGTCTTATCTGACCGTCTGCGGGGAATACGATCAGCTAAACAAACTGATCGATGGACGCGTCTTGTAGACAGAGCACCCTGAAGGCGTAAATCAAAACCTTCCGAATTCGATACACCCATCTGGTGAGTTTTAGTGAGGAAGACCACAACTTTAACGCGTACCGGTTATTATCAGACAAATGCTAACCTATGTCTGTACACATTGCCGAGTAAGTTTCGTCTTGGCCTAGCAGGGAAGTTGGTAAACTGTGATGAACTTGGAGGATTTGGTTGGTCACATTTTAGCGGAATCAATAACCAGTGTCACCATCCAACTGTGACGGTGCCTGGGCTGAAAGACGCCCTGGTGGTAAACAAAACGTCAAACATTTTCTGCCTGACAAACTGTTGTAGTGCTGTCACATATTCAGGAATTACCGCCTACGCATTTTGGGCAGTCTTTTTCAAAGCAGCGTCAAGCAACCTTTCTTTGTAAGTCTGTTTCTGTGAAAGTGGGCCAAACGAAAATTTGCCCTTTAATCAGTGGGGTTTTCTCTCTGTAGCGAAATAGACTCAGTTGCATACCAATTTGGTTTTGACGGGAGACTCACCTGGAACCAAGTTGAATCTCTCTACTTTGCTAAATTAAACAACACGTTACTCCCGTAGTTTCATGTAGATTGAATGACTAGTTTCATAAAATTGTAGACCTCACTAAAACGCCTAGCAGCATGGGGCCACATGGCTCACTGATTAGAGCAAAAATTTACTGACCGGAAGGTTCGTGGCCCGAAACCGACTTCTGCATCTCAACTACGCCTCTCTAGGCATGGGAAACCTGGCAGTATCCTGGCACTCGTGCTTCCTTCGCGTGGTATGGCAGTTAGGCACAGAAAGGGTGCCGCAGCTGAACGATATATATAAAAATATATATCTTTCAGTGCCGTCCACCAGCTTGAAAAAAATCTGGTTGTATAAATATGGATCAATAAAATTCGGATTCCTCCTTTGGATGAGATTTTTACAAATTTTTAATCACAGCCTCATTCTGTGTTACAAAAACTACCCTTTCCTCTGCAATGATAGGAAATCATTAACCGGTTTCATGAGGAAAGCGGAAGCTTTGGGCATTTTTTAAGACCCGATGCTGCCAAACCACCCACGCCGGAAACGGATGAATTTGCTGGCACTTACGTAAATCATCAACAATTTGGGCTAGGCAAACAAAACATAATCGATGGGAATCGTGTAGAATTCTGTTGTAGCAAAACACACGAAAACAAATCAGAAGAACACCAAAATGTAAGTGTCTCATAAATTTCACTGGTCGCCGTTTAGAAAATTTCAGGGATTTTTTGCCCAATTTTTTAGGATGAAAAAAGACTTCGTGTTTTTATCTCAAAATACCACACTAATCATCAGATTCCTGAAAACTCTCTAAAAGCCCGCCACCGGTTCTACTTTTCTAGAATACCTTCAGATAGACAAAGAAGCCAAATTTTTACCAGCCTCGTGTTCTCAATGAACGTCAAATTGTAAGCCATTAAGAATGTGTTCTCATGTGAGGCTGGTGGTAACCGATGACTAACCGATGACTAACCCTAACCATACGGGTGTTACACCAACTGAGTTTTCAAGGAAGTTTGCTCCAGGGCACGGTCAGGTTCTTTAACTTCACAACTGGTTCACTAGACTGCCCAATGAAATATAGTTGATGGACATCGATTCTAGTGTGGGTGGTGGGGGCGCTCGCACAACTTTTGCATTGGGCCGAACGCTGCTAACCTCCATGTACCCAAGAGGATTTGGTGTGACACGTTAGAAGATGGAGCGGACGTGTGTTTACGCATAGTGCAGAAGTAAGTCAAAGATACTGAGCCTCAAATGGGGCAAGACCCCTGGCGATCTGTAGACGAGTCTGCTTCTGTCGTTTAGGCAGAAGTTTAGTTAACGCGAGTTTCCACTGTTAACAGTTTTGTTCACTTAACCTTGATAATTTCCGGGTTCGAAAATTTTCAGTCCATGACCTGTACTCACATGTGAAATATGAAAATTCCCGTAAGAGCTCTACTAAAAACAATCTTAGTTACGGTGAACTGCAGGGAATGAGTCTAGGCAGCATAAATAACTGTGCTCGAGTGCGAACATTCCTTGGGAATACTGTTCCTGGAACCACTTTATTGTTCCACAAAATCTGATACAAATTTCCTCCACAAATTTACTCATTTTGACAAACAAACTGTCCTGAATGGGAGAAGCAAGCCACTACCCCGGGTGAGGCTAGATCGTTTTCATATGCCAATCCGTAGGCTCAAACAGTTGGAAATGCACGAGGACAAACATCAATGTCTTCGGTCGAGTACAACAGTGACAGTTGGCAGGGTGGAGTTTTTCCCAAATCAGTCATGCCTATCTGTTTAATGTGTTTAGTCTCCGACTTCAAAAAATACGTTACCCGGTAATACAAAGAACCAAGACCATTAAAGGCAATCAACTGGGTTCCATGTGTGTCAGAAGTTGCGTTTTCCCTTAACCCGGAAAGACATCTTCGTGAGGAGACCGCCGCTAACGGAAACAGAAGGTAAGTACTCTTCACCGGATTCCTACCATATTTTCCAAATCGGGAATCTGCCTACGCTTGACTCCTCGAAAAAAAAACCGTTAACGCTAACGTACAACAACAATAACAGAAAAGCCAAATGAATCAAATTGTTTCCGAAACAAAACGAGAAGTGATTCACCAACCTCATCATACGTAACTATACAGATTTTCGCACCCTGACTAATTAAGCTGCTTCCAAATTGGTGGTTAACTGGCCCTCTTTTTTGTACTCAGTACTAGTTCACCCAATCTACAGTTTTCCGGGGCCCACTTCCTAGTACGGATATGTTGGTAGCATTCAACATCCGACAGAATGATTGTGCACCACCTGTCAATTTGAATGGGGGATTCTGGAGAGTTGATGGAACTAGCATGCAAATGTATGCCCAGAAAAGTCACGAATGATCGCAAGGTGTACAGAACGACAAACCTTAACCAGGATGGTGAGGAGACGTCTGTATTTAGGAACTCTCAGTCGGACGAGGCGCCAGAAGATAACGTTTACATTGAGTGCCAAACTACGAAAAGGGCATTCGGCTGTTTGGACATTAGACAGTTATCTCCTATGCCAAATCTTTGCAATTTGTCCCCCATGACTGCCGATTCTTTGGTAAATTACAGCACAGGATATTTTGCCATCGGAGCTTGTTTTTTCTGTGAACCGTCAGGCACTATAACAAAGTCTGTGGTGCGAAGGTGTCCCCGTAAATTCTGGACCCTCCTTAAGGCGCTGTACGCCAACTCCCGCGGACGTGCGAAGGTTTACAAGAAGCTCTCGCCCAAATTCACCACATCAAGTGGTGTCAGACAAGGCTGTCCTCTTTCACCTTTCTTCAACTTGGTCATTGATACGATTATGGAAGACTCACTATCAGCCTCTAATGCCTGTTGGGTCGAAGTGCACCCTGGGCGTCTGCTCAAAGATATCGAGTACGCAGACGACATAGCTCTTGTTGGATCTGACGCCGTGGTAAAAAAATAATCGCTCAGCTGTAACACCCTTTCGGTGCCTAGCTGCCATGCCACCCGAAGGAAGCACGAGGGTTGGGATACTGCCAGGTCGCCCAAGCCTAGACAGGGGAAGTCGAGAGGCAGAGGTCGGGTTCGAACCACGGACCTTCCGGTTAGTAAATTCGCACTCTAACCACCGAGCTATTCCGCCCCGTGGTAAGGCAAACAATATTAAATAATCTGAATAATTCTGCCTCACGGTTTGGCATGTGCTTCACAATGCAAAGTGCAAAGTGCTACTGTAAGACTGTGTAGGCCCGAACCCTGGCTTCATGCTTGTGGATGAGCCGATTGAGGTAGTAGATAAGTTTGTTTACCTTGGCAGATGCATTAATCCCGGTGGCCTAGCAAAAGATGGTAGTTGGGGAGGTCTAAGCAGCTTTTATCAACACGCGTCACCTGTGTCCTAGGCGTGACATCAGCTTATCTGCCCAGAGTCGAGTTTACAGTGCTGCGGTGCGATCCATACTACTATACGGGTCAGAAACCTGACCGCTGCGCGTGGAGGACGTCAAAAGACATTCAGTGTTTGACCATCGATGTCTTCGGAGCATTGCCCGAGTCTGGTGGGAACACTGGACCAACAATTCTGAAGTAAGTCGAATGGTATTCGGAAGAAATAACTCACTCTAGATAGGTGAACTGATCACACTGCATAGGTTGCGCTGGCTCGGCCACGTGCTCCGTATGCCATTCAACCGACTTCCTCGTAGGGTTCTTTTCGTACAACCACGTGAAGTGTGGAAACGAGCCAGGTGAGGTCAAACAATCACTTGGAAGCGAAGCATAAAAGCCATTACCAGCAAACTCAGCTGTTTTGGTCATTGTTTTCTCCCCGGATGGATATCCCGAGACGGGCCACATAAATGGTTAGAGACTTTGTCAGACATGAGCCAGTCGCGCCCCCAGTGGCGCTCATGCATGAAAGCTATTGCCTTCAACGCGTGGCTCTCCTCCCATTACCCTCACTTAAAAGTCCATTTGTAGCCCTATATTTACTCACCAATTTATAAGCCCCCGCCTCCAATGCGCAGCTACCTATCCCACATCCCCAAATCATTGGTGGACGAGACTGTGACAGCTACAACCACTGCACCACAAGTACGCGGTTCTTACAGCTGATAATGATGATGATGGCGGGACTTATTTTTGATTCTGTCGGGACCAAATGGAATTGTAAATAGCTGCAATGCCTCCAACCCGTTGGTTCCTAACCCCGGCCGCCAGAAAAGTGGCGGAACTCAAAACATCATTATGGTCATTATCTGCGACGGAGTAGGAGCTTACCGACTTAATTAGTCTGGGACTCACATGCGGCCACAGTCCGTTTAAGATATTGCCAGGTCAGAAAAGTCTGCTTTTTGAAAACCGGACTGAATTACTTGTCAGAAATAGATTAATCACTACCCCTCAACTCAAGGTAGCAATAGTCAAACGTAAAAGATGAATCAATAATTCGAATACCACTCTTGCGATATATTCAACAACATACAAGTGGACAATTCACTTTTCTGCACACCAACACAGCGCTTTGCCAAAAATCCGCTCCTGTCTGTGTGAAAATAACCATAACGACCAGATCAATGAACCACACACACACGACTACGTTGATCAATAAATGATTTCTTTCTTCCCCGCAGGATTTAACTGTCAAGATCAGGCAGGTGCGTACTGGGATGAAAAAATAAACAGGCTACACACAGAAGACACACAGCAACAAGACGTAAAGGGCATCAGAATGAAAGAACGTGCCAAATTACAATGAAATAATCAGTGGTTATTTTTAGTGATTCGATGGAGCAGACTGATTTCAGGTTCTGCTGGGTGCCCCCTTCTGTTGTGTTTGCACATGTCACAAAAAGTGCTATTGATGTGATTTTTTTCACGTCTCATCATAAAACTTTTTCTTCGCCTTTCATGCGGACGTATTTTGATCCCTTCAATGAAAGATAAAAAAAGATTTTGTTGCTAAAATTATATGAGTAAAAAATTCCACAGCTTGTAGACACGTTCGTTTATAGTTCTCATATTTCATCAAATGTGTGATTAGATGGCTGCAGTCTGTTGAGCTAAACGTGCGTGATATGTAGATAACCAACCGGTTAACTGATATAAAGTAGGCGAAATACCAGGTAATCATCGGATAAACATTTATGTATGGCGCTTCCTGAACGCAAAAGTCTAAAACCGCATTTCTTCAGGTAAACGCCCCAGGGAATCATAACATCGATCAGAACGATTCTCACAAGAAGATTAAATCAGTTGTTCCATTTTTCACTTATTAGACAAATTATGCCATATAATTGACAAATTGAATTCCTTCAAAAAAACAAAGCATTATTGCGGCTCACATTATTTTGTGGACTCCCGTCAAAAAGCGAAGCGAACAGAAAAACAAGAGGTTCACAAATACTAGAAACTTCTAGATCAGTGAGCAACAGAATACGTGCAGTAAGCTTACACACACACACAGAGGACTGATCATAACGGTTAGGTTCACGTTTTCCGGTGTTCTGGACAAATTGAACGAGTTTTCATTTTGGCGGCCAGGAAGAAGTAACGAGAGAATACCTAGATGTCAGTGGGCCGCTTTGGAAAGTGAGCAGCAATCCTGTTAAGTAATGCCAGGGGGCGAAACAACCTCATTTTAAGCTGCTTACATGGTAGACCCCCCCCCCCGTAGATCAAATGACTGAGGAAACTGAAGGGTTTACGATTTCAATGTGTCAGGGTGAGTTTTTATTCCAGTTTAACTGATGCCGATTTGGCAGCTTCCTGGATGATGATGCTGTTGCATACAGTCGCCTTCAACCTCCAGGAGTATACTCTGGGTACAGTCAATGGTTTGAATCGCTATCGGATCTCAAGACATCAAGTACAAATATCAGCACGTTTGCAACACTTGTTGCCAAATATCATCCATGGTTCATTGATTTATTTAGTAAACATCTGGTATCTTGTTCTTCTATACTCCTGTCTGATTAACCAGTACGCTCCAGTGTTATTTTGTTAGCTTGAGTTAGCTCTTCTGTTCTTAAATTCTTCAGTAGGCGTACAACCGACAAATAGCATCTTCCGCGCAAGGTTCTAGACATTTCTTGTAACTGACACAAAAAACGGAAAAACAAACAAGCACTTAGTATGGTAACCACTTACGTTGGTTTTCTGGTTTTCACACACAAGGGCTGACAGCCTGTCAAATCACCAATCAACATTGTAACTCTTTCAAAGAGTTATACAACTCAGCTTGAGTAACCAATCGGAAGCTCTTCGATACGTTCGTTGCCCGAAAAGTCTAGACAATAGTACTCACTTACTAAATGTGCCAACGATACAGTTTATTTCATAAGGGTTCCTGACTGCTTCTTGATGCATCAAGCGCGACATAATTCCGTAGAATGTCCATGAAAGCATTCAAACGGTGATCAGGAGCAGATCTGAGGAACAAGACGATCTGCTGACGTTTGTCACTCGCGTCAGAAAATGCAAAAGAATTTCATTCGACAAAATTTGATCTGAAATGCCTACCAAAATGAACTGATAACCCGTTATACGTTTGGAAAACCAAATTGATTTGCAAATGAGTGTATTTGTCGAAATCAGTCCAATTTGGGTTCAAGTAGAACATAAGGTTGACGGAAACTCGGGGACTGCGCCTACCTGATGAGCCCCAAGAAGGGCGAAACCGGTCGTGGGCTGTCGAAGAGTTTTCAGCAACCTTGTGAGTAGTTTCCTTCATGAAAATATACTGCGATATCTCGAATATCGTACCAACTGAAACATGGGGCGGCCTGTGTTCAGCACATTCAGTTGAAGAACATCATAAACGCGAGACTCACTTGAGTCTCCCGTGAAAACCAAATTGATTTGCAAATGAGTGTATTTGTCGATATGAGGAATTGACTTTCCAGAAAGCTTTTTTTGAAAAGGCAGGATACTGAAGTGGAACGGTCAGCTGATAGTAACGCCCTCTTTGCATGACTCGTGGTTCGTGGTCTTGTTAGTTAGAAAAATATTGTTAAACTAAACTTTGGACCAGCTTCCTCTGGACCTGAGGTAGCCCTTTGTGATTTCGGTATAGTCCCCACCAAACTGCTTGTCTCGCTTTGTTTTGGATAAGACAATGTGCTTAGTTACCCTGCTGAAGCTGGGGATAATGCTATTCTTGAGCCATTCTGGCCTTGTTCCAGTTTAGCATACGAACATAGGCTTGAAAATATACTAAATGCCAATACAGTCCGACGTTACCAGATCCATTCATGTGCACCCGTGGTCCCACATTATACAGCCACCAACTACCTTGAATACTGGTCCGTTCAACTCAATACGGTTAGATCACTGAGCTGTGCGCCTTGAGTAGTCCACAAGTTGACCAGTTAGACCAAGTGAGGTTATTCACGCTGATCCGACCGCTTGCTTGCAATAACCATAAGAATCTGCCGACCATCTCATGTGCCCAGGCGTGTGATACCTCCAGTTACTTTTCTCCGAGGTCCACTTCTCTCTCGTTTGATTTTCTTGGCTATCATTTGGCAGTCGTCGTGAAAATGAACTGGATGCTAGGTTTGTCAAATGAAATTTCAACTAATCGGGCTATTTTACGCAGTAGCCTTACTCTGCAATAGAGCTAGTTTGCGGCCAATAGAGCGCAGACTTAGGAGTAAAGGGTCGTAACCATTGCAGCTAGTTTTCGTATCTACAGACCGCATTAAACTTCACAAGGATGCGCTTTGAAGCCCTCATCCTGGAGCTCCAGACGTGACGAGAGTGCTGTTCAAATTTTGCGGCTTCCTGAACGTTTAGCTAAAATCTGGCTCATGCTGGCCGGCCCCAGTTCCAAAAGATACAGATGTCGAGAACCTGAGCATATCAGTAACAAGCGCAATGGTAATCTAAGTTTGAATCCATCACGACAGACAATCAGATGGAACGCTGGAAGAGCGGTGCTTGGTGGTCCAGATCATGAACTGTGGTGTAGTGTGTCAGTCAACATGCCTGCGCATAAGTCACATCATCAATCAGGCACATACCTTTAAAGGCAGCAAGTGGAAAGGTAGATAAATACTACTAATTTCTGACCTAAAAACGCTGGCCTACTCTTACCTAGAAAACGATGTTGAAACTTTGCTCCTTCTAGCCGTACAGTGATCGCATTGTACGCTATGTGATTGTTTGGTCACTCACTGTAAGATTATTTCTTGACATGTTCGGAGACAGTATTGAAAAGCACGAAACAGGTGGAGATCGTTATAGATAACTTGGGACCACCACTTGGGTCTAGGTTAAATAAATCTTCCAAACTGCACTCAAAAATGAAAATTATCGGTCTTATGCGTTCTCATGCATTCTGATGGCGAAACGGGCATCCGGAAGCTGACGTCCAGTGTCTTTTTTACTCAAACAATACCATGAAATAGCTGCACACAATAATCCTTGTGATATCACACGGTGTTATCCTGCCTGGGAAAAGCTTCATACGAGTCCATCATTAGAATATGAACAGAACTCACAAATCTGTAATGAGCGTATTCCTGTGCCAGGATTTCGAGGGCTGGTTGCATTTGAGTACCTGAGTTTGAACTTGCTCCCATGCCCCAGGGTGAAATAAGTCGACAGCCCCTTCCGTTCTGGCTTATGGAGAAAACCACGGTGAACATTAAGTTTTCTGTCGTCCCTAGATTCAAATTCATTACTCCCTCAAAAGCAACATGGTCACTGTAGTATACATTCAAACAGAAG
>SJOL01005766.1:282224-298101 GCA_004794785.1 Opisthorchis felineus | reverse complement strand
ATTTACTCCAAGCTCTGTGGATAAATAACTGAAGTCAGTATTCAACATAAACTTGTCACCACTTCCCCTGGAATGAACGTCATGGCCAAATTGTCAGTCCACTGCATATCACCCTTATTCTGTTGGTTTTCACTCTAATCTGATAAGTCGGACTTGAAGACTGTTCTCCCAGCAGCGACTGGTCTGCGTCCTGCTGTAAAGAGATACCGATAATAAACCAACCCCACTGAGCTATGAGATGGGTCATTGTATTCACTTTATGCGTCTCGCACACCAAGTTTCCTAATGATGAAACGCCTCATCTTGTCCAGACAGAATTTGTGTTTAGCGAAAAAAACTAAAAGTCTGCTTCAAGTTACCATTTTTGGCTCGAGAATCATCATCACAGTGTGTAAAATGTGCTAGCATCTGCTGAACCTCAGCTTCACATCAGTCAACGAGTGCAACCGCAGTTCGCTATGTCTTCATTATTGTCTGTTGTTCATGCTCCATCTGGACTCTCTAAAGATCAATCGGTCTGCACATCAAACGGCTTGGGTTCAGTGCGTCCACAGCCAACCAAAGGTAATCGCAATATCTACAATCGGTGCAAACTTAATGTACTACAAGTAAGACTGCAAAAAACTCATCGACAGCTCACGATCGGTTTGACCATTCTCGGGGCTGGTTCATCAGTAGGCGCTGTCTCCGAGTTTTCCCCAGCCTCATCTGGAACCCAGCTGAGCCAGTCGTTTATAATGTACTTCTAATCTGTACGTCACCATCTCAGGGGTGATGGCAAATTAACAATGACTGTAAACTGAGTAAATAGGTGTGGTAGGACCAGGGCGAAGAACTGGAATTTTCTGAGCTAAACACGAACGGGAACATCTGGGATAAGAGCCAGCCTTACTAGCAGTCCTGCACAAAGTACACGTTGTAGAGCCGGATTAATTTGCACGAGTTGACAGTTCAGAGTTTAAAGCTTGATGAAGGTTTTTCTAGTCTGGCATTCTTTTGAAGTTTTATCTTTTTGAGGAGCAGTTCAAGGTTGCTTGTTCTGCAGGACAGTTCATGTCATCCTCAACGTGTGGTGGAAACACCCCAAAAGGAAAACGTGCAACTAGGATTAAGTTAACTGCCCCTGAAAGCCATATCCTTCCTGTTTCTTCGGGTCCATTCAAAGTTAGATAGAAGGACCTGTCATACTCATCGCATTTCGCCTTATTTACCTGTATGTATACTTTTTAGCACAGAAGTTACTGCTTCTGTTGGCTGGTATGTATCATGTCCGCATTCACGGACCAAGTGTAAGACTTTCCACGCATTTTCTTTCACGAAAAATTCATTTGGATACAAAAATGGGGTTCATATCAAACACTAAAGAAGCCTAATCTAATTTCAAACGATCAAAAGGGTTTGCTCACCAATAAGGGAGCAGACTGGAAGGAACTAGGTTTGTTTTCTTGACTACTCATAAGTAATTCTCGTCCAACTTTTCGCTTTTGACTACCAGGACAAGGGAAATGTAGCCATTGGTCCAACTGCAAAAGAACTGCCTGCATAGGTTTGAACGGACTTTGTTGCCAGAAAAATGACCCACATCTTCTTAAAACAGTTCAAATAGCCCAGACACATAACCCTGGCGAATCCACCGTATACAGTTATCCACGTTTTCTGATGTTCTAATAAAACCGAAACCTGCTGTGTTACAGCCATTAAAGACAGCAGATGTTTAGTACTGGCTCAGAGTGAACATGATGTGTCATCGCCAGATGGACTTTGACTCGCCCAAGCCATTTAAGATGACATTACCTCGTTGGATGAATATAGCCTTTTGACTGATCGATCCCTCTCGTCTGGGAGATTTTCAGCTATCGGTAACCACGTCGGTAACAGCCGACCGAAAAGTCGCTCAACGATACAATGATCAACATTGCAAAAAGTTAGCTTCAAGATTCTTGTTCTTCACCTCAATTAAACTGTGAATTTGAACGCGCAGCTCTGAAGCGATTTTCACTGTTTCTCTTAAAACTCTTCCGGACGTATCTTTTGAACTTACTTTTAGGTAAAGGAAATCAATGCAATCCATTTAAGATCTCCCATTGATTTGCCCAATTTCCGCAATAAAGACCTACGTTTTTAGCAAATAATCTCTTGAATGTATAAGGTTCTACTGATAATTCTCTCAAACTCACCCACTAAACATGTTAATGTCTCCTCCGCAAAGGTGAAGCAAGCGTGCAACAGACTGATCCGTGTGGGTGTTTTCGCCGAAACTCCTCCCGAAAATCTTTCCTAACCGACTAAATCAGCCGCGTTTTGGCGCGAATGACGGGGTTCGTCCCTGGCTTGGTCGAAAGTTCTGTTCCGAGTTAAGGTGGCCACCTCGTTTAACAGGTTCGGAATATATCCCTATGACCTAAAAATGAGCTGCAGAAATAGTCAAGATTCCACCACATCCCAGGGCCGAGAAGACGCAGTGGTTAGAGCGCGAATTTGTTGACCGGAAAGTCCGTGGTTCGAACCCCACCTCTGTCTCTCGGCTTCCCCTCTCTAGGCTTGGGAAACCTGGCAGTATCCCAGCCCTCGTGGTTCCTTCTGGTGACATGGCAGTTGGGCACCGAAAGCGTGTTACATATGAGCAATTCCACCACATCCCGCCGCAGTTATTTCAAATCGCTCAAGTGACAGAACCGTTGGGTTTAACATTCTTTCATGACCAGATGCAGAACAAAGTGCATTGTGTTCCTACTCGGTGTGCTTTCGCATATTTTCTTCGAGCTCTTCGTCCACACTCTAGAAGAATTTCCAGACGAAGAGATTCACACCGCGCACCTTGCGTGACCACCAATATTTTATAGTTTCCAACGTACTTGTCTGTTACGGCCTGGACAATATCGACAAGTGTACTGAACCCAAGCGCACCTTCACTGCTAAATTAACCATACTACTCATAAAGCATCAGTAGCCCAACTCATTAGCCAAGCGTCGGACCAACCGGTTCAACTCTCTGTCGCGAGGTCCAGCTTCGAACGACTACCAGTTACAGATTCTCGATACCCATAGAAGCATTGACCCTTTTTCCCACGATCAACCAATACATTGGGCAAAATGTGGGGCGTTGCGTAATTTTGCGAAGTTTGAACACACCAGTCATGTGATTTAGACAACACTAGGAATCATGTGACACGGTTTTAGTACGTCTCACTATAAGTAGCCGGTTGATGCCTGGCGGTCTCTTTAATGGGCTATTAAAGATGCACGCGCAGCACTGCTGTATTTCACTGCACTCATTGAAAGCCTCTGTTATTAATCTAGTTGCGTTAGCTTTCAAGTTCTTAAAAAGTCTGCATTGTAAGGTATTACTTCTGGGCGCGCTGATGACTTGTACAACAAAATAACTTTCTGAACGGGTAAGGTAGAAACAGCTATCCCAAAGATCTTATGCAGACCAGTGAGATCTCAATGATATTTCACTGTCATTATCGTTGTGATTCCGTCCAGCCACTTGTAAGCACGTAATCCCACTGGATTTCGCGTGCATACATTTGTGATGCCTTCTGTCAACCATACGAGATTAGATCATGCTGCGATGCAAACGTGCGGATGTAGGGACGATCAGGTGACCCTGTAGCTGTTCCGCACACGAGTGCTATTCGTGAATGGGTGAAAATGGTTTACAGTTCGACTTGAAAAAGCAGCCTAGGATTGTTGAATTGTCCCAGGCTTCCCTGTTAGGACAACTGTTGCAGGATAAAAAGAGTAAAAAATACCTTCTCCTAAAGGAGGTTTACTAACAACAAACCAAGTTGTTAAAAATTCCGTTGGAAACCATTTGGATATGCGCAGCTCCAGCGACCCATTCTAATAACGAAAGTCATGGGATTATTTTGCGACTCCTGCAATCTTATGGACTGTGTATGGTTCAACAATCGCTGTTTTGGGTCATCTTCTCTAGCCTGTGACAGCCCTGTTCAGCTCAGACAAAAAATGTCCCTAGACCCAGAGAAATCTATCCAGTCTTCTGGATCTGGTGTCGGTCTTGGTTTCTGCTCACTAACGTACACTCTCAGCTCACGTGACCTTACATTTGGAACTGCAGTGAAGCAGGAGCGAATATACTAGGCTAATGACCAGGATCGTTTTAGTCTGCATGTTCGTTCTTGATTCCAGCGGTGAGGTCAGCGCGCACAAACATATTAGAATACAAAGCATGTCGGCAACCTGGAGGTGCAAGCGACGACACTGAACCCGACGTAAACTGGAGGATTAACATTCGTTCTGTTGCAAAAGAAACGTAACCTGATTAGGCGTAATAAATTTATGTCCCTCTGACTGTTTACAAGAGCACATTCCTGCGGAACGGATATCCTGAACGGTTTGTACTCAATCTGTAAAACTCGAACCTAAACACAGTTTAGTTGGGAAGAAGTCTGTCCACATGATGCTTCTACTCAAAGGTGATTCGGTTGGTGGACGAATTACCAGAAGGCTTAGAAATTTTGCTGACATGACATACAAGGCTGCTTACCTGAGCTCGAGCTTCATTTCCAGCCCCACTATCAGGTTTGATAGACAAATTGCCATGTTCTGCCGCCAGCTTTTGTGTTTACTCATTTGTATGCTCACGCCGAGCATCATACGTTGGTCGTACGACGAGGAATTTACCGGTCAGAAGGCGAGAACGTAATCCAGTGTCTCTGAGTGGTGGTTGGAAGAAACCAGGCTCAAGTGCATTTGCATCATATTTGGCCGAAACCAGTCATGTCATCGACAAAGAGCAAGCCTTCGATATCATATACCGAGTACATCTGAACCGACCAAGATTGATACTATCCACACTACTATGGATCGCAGAAGCGATTCGAATCTGACTGCTGGACTCATAACCTTGCCTCCAAAAGCAACTTATGTGACCTCTGAATTGGAAGTGGCTTGCCCAATATCCGGTCCCAAAAGCCTGTCTGACATTGACGTGACTTACATGATTCCAATCCCAAACTGTCAATAATTTTTCAACCCAGTTCCTTGTGCCTTACCTGTCTTACTTGAACCGTTTAAACCAGTCCCGTCCTGAGGCTTCAGTTACTCTCCTGACTTGCGGATGCCAGTTACCCGCAACACATCACTGCCTTTGACCATATTGAGCATCATGTAAACTATCCCAGAACTGAAATTTACCACAAGCTGAACACCTGATCACTGAAAGAATCAAATCCGCACATCTTAGATGGCGAAATTCTCACGGATAACAAATGGATAACAAATTGAACAGCCACTGGTTGCATCTGCACTGTGCATGTAATGACCTCACTCAGGAAGTTATCTGAGGTCCGCCCCAAAAGATCGCAACAGAACAAAACATCAAGGAAATACTATCGAACACGATACTAATAGACTGGATATTTAAAAAAACTGTGGACTTTTTTGACGTCCCTAACAGGAGCAGCCTGGGAGGGCCCGACACACACATATCGTACAAACAGCACCTGTCCAACAGATGCGGACAAGACAGCGGGTCATACTGAGGGGGGAGGCGGGTGAATCCATTTCCAACAACGCCGGAGAAGGCAGAGCAGAACTAAGGTTATTACAATGTCAGGCGGAACAGCTGGACAAATAGACAAATACGCATGAAAGTTCAGGAATGGACAAGCAGAAACATGTTAACTGTCCAGGGTGACCATTTACGGACATGTGAAGTGTCACACGTAAATCGATGTGCAATAGTCAGTAAAGACGGGCCTAGGCTATTTGAAACTTCCTCATACATTCCTTATAGTGGGAGAGAAATTGAAGAGATGAGTTAAAAATTGCATTCACCCTCCAGATAACGAGGAACCAGGTTTAGATTTTCCCCCGTTCCAAACATCTGTGGAGGGATAAGTATCTTTTCTTAGCTATACAAATCTAGATGCACGAAAGTACACACACACACACGCAGTCGCACCTGTTGCACCCTGCTGACGTCACTCGAACCGCCGAGAGAGTGCGGAATCCTAAGTGGATCATTGTGCATCCTAAATTACATCAACATTTTTTTGTGCTGTGGTCATATGATGCCCCCAGAACAATTTCAATACTTTTTCCTAATAATAGTGGCTTTTGTGGATGCACAAATCATTGTCTCTTTCCTACGCAGAATGTTTTGGGACGGTGAAGGTCATCCATTCTTCCTCTTTGGGAAAAAGTCAAAATGTTATACAACTTTCAAGATTGCCTAGCTGCAGTGCAACTGTTTTCAGGTGATTGTAGCGATCATACCCCAGCAGACATATTACAGCACTGGCAGGTATTCGATCACTACTAATTTCTGTGTTAAATTCTAATCAGTATTCTTGCATTATCATCTTTGCGTCAAGCCGGAGTGTGAGTTTTACTGCTGACGACGTTTCACTGGTAGACATTTAGACCACCAGGTAAACAAACAAACTTAAATATGCCCGAATCAACAACTTAGCTTGCCAAATTATCCTCAGACAGGTTGGATGTTTGCACACTGCATGAAAACAATCCATGTAATTACTCATAGTTTCTTGATAGCAGTGCTCCCGGATCATTCAGACTGTGCTTGCGTGGAACGACACGGAAAAAAAACTAAAATATTCAGATGATAACTATGGCCGGACTGTGCTAGCTTTTCAAGATACGAACTCTCCAACAAAATCCGAGGTCTTATTCACAAAACTACTCACGATGAGTATGTGTAGGGTTGCAGTGAGCAGGAGAGGATCTCATGAATTGAAACTGTAGAGTGCCCGTGTATATATGAGTGTCCTGCAATCAGTAAGATCGACAAAACTTTTTATTCCACAATCCTGACAGATCATGCTAATTGCATCGGCCGACCTCTCCGTGAAATTCATTGCTAAGTTTCAGGAGTAATAAATCTCCTTGAAAACAGTGCAGTCACGTCATGCACAGGATTGACAGGTGTCGTTGCTGGGGCAAACACCCGATTTATGCCAGTTTGCTAGCTTATTACGGTAGTACACAGGACGGGGAAATAGGAGATTAAGCCTTGTCGGTAAACAAATTAATTTGTTGTCAAAGGCTCGTTATTTCCTTGTTGACTGGCACTTCATATATAGCCAGATGTGTACAATACTTGGAGCAATCTCACTGACCATGCATGCCGCTGCTCTGCAAATCAATGTTCTAACGATGTCACCTGGATCGTGGGCAAACTACAAAAGAGCAGCCTAAGCGTTCGACACTGTAATCGAGTTCTGTGCATAAAACGCTCCAAGCCAATACACTATTGCAGCGAAGTTTATCGACCACCACACCACTAACGAAGGTGTTGTCATGGATTAATTCGCTGGAAGACATGGCCAAGAAACCAATGTATGCTCAGTGTAACTGGCTAACAAATCGAAGACGGAGGCCGATGTCCGAGGATGAAATTCGGCACATATTTAATGTAGCGATTAAAAAGTTAACCCATCTTTTGGGTGTGGCGCGGTCAGAAACAACATGAGCGTCAGTAACTTTTCGATCTTGTAACATCAGGTTTGCGTTGGACACACCGAACAAAAACTCACGGTCTATGCGAAGCCGAAACAAAGTCAGTTATAGAGCCGAGTTATCGTCACCCCAAACTTGTACCGATTAAAATTTTGGCGAGGCTGCCGATCACGACCAAAGAGAGAACACAAAATAAAACTAAACTTTAGGTGTGAACTTGGGGGTCAAAAATTGGAAATGGCAGCTGGAAAAATTCCGTCTGGAAATGAAACTTGAATTTCACAAGTGGTGTTATTAGGCTTTAGAAATTTTGCTTACAAGGGAGAAAAAGTTGCCCAGGGCAACCAGTTAGTATTTTGGAACGTCCCGTCCACCCAACACGGAACGCCGCAATAAGATGGGGCGGTTGCAGCCGGAGAACTCAGCGAATAAGCATTGGTTTCAGTGGCAGATTTTAGAGACCCAACAACGCCGACGGTTGGTGCGCTGTATGGTCAACGGTATTCCAACAAGTATTGGAGCTGAACAAATTTCGTCTCAAGATCCCAAAAGTGTAAAAGAAACCAGATGAGGAAGCCATAAAAGAAGCAGAGAAGCTAACTTTCAAAAGATAGGGTGTCCTCCAGATAAATCAGAGGGTTGAAGTAACGGGTAGGCCCAAGGACACCGGCCATTACAATAGAGAAAATACGACAGCGCAACCAATAATTCAATTTCAAGGAAAGCAGACCACAGCGCAATGCAAATTGAAAACCAGCCAATCGAAACAAGGCAACAAAACTACTGAAAACTGAAGGTTTCAGGATTACCAGTCAAAGTAAATAAAGGTAAGCCTCGGTGCAGCTTATATCACCAATCGACCAACAAACTCACAAGGAAGCTGTCTACTAATTGGCTGGACACGTTAAGTGGTATCAGATAATAATTAAATTTTATAGACGTGCACGCGCAAAGGAAGGAAGTAGTCATCAAGGTGCGTACTGATGGTATCTCTCCGGTTGGTGAAGATTCGTTTGCAAAGTACATGCCAAGCTCGGCGAACAAATAAGCGGACGTCTGATCAGCAACGAATTGTCCGTACGACAGAATCTTTTATCTCTGTTTCCGATCGGACCACTATTGCCGCATACCGCACGCACAAAAGGCCCTCGAGCTGGTCTCCTTCTTTGGCCTTACGGTGTTTGGCGTAAACCGTCGCTTTACTTTCGAGGGCGCTCGGGGATCAATGAATCGTCACAAAAAAGCCGCAATAAAGGATGCCAATACCAATGAGTGGCTAACGCTTAAAAAGTACCCCAGGTTGGGGAGCCCGTGAGCAATCGCCTGTGGTGTTTAAACGTCAGCTGGACGGATTGCGAGATAGCCTCATACAAATCTTCATCAGGTGGGATTGAGAGTTGTTTGTGATGGTCTGAGCATTTCACTTCAATTATAAGCCAAGAATATGCTGACCTTGGCCCCGGACGATGGTTTGCAAGATGAATTATAGTATTGGCTAAGCTTCTGTGTCAGATTTGCCCGTTGTGCCCCGAGCGGAATTGCTCTTTCGAGGAGGTGTCCTGGACGAACATATGGCAGACCTTTCTACTTGCCAACCAAGACGGCACGATTGAAATTTGCTGTGATTTTCGCTCGTGCAAAAATAATAATAGATTCTTCGCATTCTCACCGGCCTACGCAGTTACGCACGGTGTTTGGTTCAAACTTTTTGCACACCAGCATAAACCATAATCCAGAAACATTCTGCCATTTTGCACTCCTTTGCACTGTTCACCCTTCACTTCACAAACATTAGCCAGTTTAGGACAAGGAGATGTCGGCTAATATCGTCGGCAAATGCGGATTTGCTCACCAGAATTGTCCTCAATGACACAACTCTCGTTTCTTTTTTGGATTTACTGTAAATTTTGTAATCCGCTGAATGGGTTGTTTCTCCTGTTCTCAGCGTCATCTGCCTTGGCCTTTGTCCACCGGAAGACACACTGTTCCTCATACACTCTCTGCAACATCACTCGTATAGCAACGCCTCACTCATCTTTTGCTGGTATGTAACCTTAACTCTCCGAAGGCCCCCTAGTTGGAGTTCCAGTGCCTCGAATCTAATTGACGTTTTGCATTGGTAGTCATCAAATCCATTAAACACAACGCCTGTCAGCTTCAGTGGAGGGCATATATAAGACATAACAATGATGATAGTTTTGCTCTCAATTTGTAGGGGGCATATCAACTGAGGTATGATCGAGTCTCACAACGTAAACCTAGGCCTAGCCCGAAAAACACAAGTGTAATATTTAACTATACGAGACCCCTTATAAAACAAATCAATCGCCTTCCCTTCAAATAACATAGGTGAGATACCCACGAGTGACCCAGTATTGGTATCTGAAGCCTACATGGAACACTACTTGTGGTTGCATTCCACCACAGCGTCCTCAGTACTCCCAATCTTGGCATGGCACACCTACGAAAAGCCTTTGACCAACCTGCTCTTCACATCCATGATGCTTGCCAACTCTTGACCAAGACCAGTCCCTTCAGCGCTCAGGGGTCCAGCTGTGATCTTTTCAAGGATCATGAAGGAAACGGAGTTCACAGTGGCAAATTACTTTAACCTGATGCTTCGTCAGTCGCTCGAGGAAGCCAACCTTCGCTCTGCTTGGATTGAAGCATTTGTCAAGCCGATCAACAGATATGGTGACCGCTTATCACTTGGCCGCTACAGGTCTCCTACTCTCACCTCCATTTTGTGCAGGTTGATGGAATGGATTCTGAGGCAGAACACCTAACAGCCAACAGCTCGATATGCACAGCGCAACAAGGACTCCTCCCACACCCCTCCTGCATGGCGAACATGCTCATATTTATGGACAGTTAGCCCAAGACAGGGACAATAGGCTAAGATTGGACGTCTTATTTTTTGAATTCTCAAAAGCACTCAGCTGAGTCCAACACTCTCCGATTCTTCACATACTCGAGGCTTATAGGATTCAAGAAAATTGCTGTACGGAGCTGATTAGCGAAAGCCTTCGTCGTGCATTGTGAGAATGGGCCAGACAAAAGATATGTTCCGAAAAAAGATTTAATGTCATACCATTCTCACTCCACCATGAAAAATCAGCTCAAAGGACATTCGTCGTTATTCGGATAAGTCCGTGCACGCGCTCCGCATTATTTACATGGACTTCCACTTACTCTATGGGGACTACTTCTGACCGCTTCTTCTATACATTAGCCAAGTGGTCTATTCAGGGCGCAAAAAGGACATCACTCCAATGGAGCATGTCTAACAAGCAGCTAATAAGAGGACCGCTGGCCGTAAGTACTTTGGTTATGAAACCTGCCGCGAGGTGTTGGAACTGCTGTTCCTAAACTATCGTCGCCTCCGAGGGAGCCCATTGGTTCCCTGTTCACTTTTGAAACCCGGTTGGCCGACAGGTTCTTCCACTGTTGACCTAAATAATACGTGACGTGGATATGGTAAGATGTTCAAATTCAGAGCGCGAATCCGAAGATTAAAGATATGACCGAAACGAGTCCCCGTTGAATGTAAAACTTGTAGTACAGTGTCACGGTAGTCTGGCTTATTGGCATTTTGAGTGTGAGGGTCCAAAAGCTAGTGTGGTATACCAAACACTCATGACTTCTTTGAGCTCACAAGCCGCCTCAAACACAGCAGTGCTATGAATTCTTCAGACAATCTGTTACCCCTAACAATGAAACCTTCCTTTTACTTTCAAACAAGAAAAATGTCTTTCCACTTGTGAACGAATCCGTATTACCTTGGAAGTCTTCTGGGGATAAAAACACAAGGAATATAACCGCCTGGGCAAAAATCCACACACTTTTCAGAACCAGTTCCTAGTTCGTTCCACCCCATATATTTGGCAGCTACGTACACCTGCTGTCTCAAGCCGCAACTAGGAGCGCCAATAAGGGTTTGTTTTCCAACACGACCGGGCCAACAAAACCAAAGAAATTTATCCCTGGTGCGGTTTTTTCATCCAGATTTCTTTTGATAGAATTGTACGCAAACGAAACATCGAGCTGTTTGTCAGTCTTCTTTCACAAGCTTCCTTACGGGGGATCTCGGAACAATCCCCAGGTTTTCAGAATTCTTTTTCAGAAATTATACATGCAGCTGAGGGTCACCACATTGGGACATGAAAATGGGGTCATGTAGTTTCTGTGTGGGAGCGTGAAGCAGACCTGACGTCAGCGATGTACTGACCAGCACAAAAACGTAGCCAAAACGATGGTAGTTACGACTTCTTGTGCTCTTAGAGGCACATCGATCGAACCGACTGGAACTCTAGCTTGTAGCCTCTTCTCAACCGTAGCGAACTTACCGACTTCAACCTCAAACACTTCTCATGAGCACGGAATAACTAACCTGTGTGCAATTGTCGTCACCTGTTTTTTTAGCATATGATGAATTCCCAGCAGTGAACTGCACGCCCACAGCACGAGCTGCGAAATGGATCAGGCCCGGTGTGCACCAACATGTAAAGAATTTCGCCGACCGATCACCCGCAAACACTGACCTCGGCCGATCATGCCTCATTTGTTATGCTCCCTACAGGCTGTGAAATAAATTTAATAGTATTATCAGAAACCGATGCAAGACTCCCAAAACACTGGTTGACCAATATTGACGTTTTCACTTCAGGAGGGGAAATCACAATCGTTTTTTCTCTGGTAGTGCAGAAATTACTGCCTACAGCTACACTCCGTTGAAGCAATTAGCCTGGTTAGTGATGCAGATGCCACTCGCGACCCCGAGTGTTGTGCCCGGAAAATTTGATATACACCGAATTCGTATTTGACTCAATTGAGGCCTGTTCTCGCTCCATTGCAAGAGTTTGTTGGTACAAATCCTTTCCTATCCGCATGACTCGACTCACTCTCCGAGTGACAATCTCTCTGAATTTCAAATACGCCATGGCAACCACGCTACACTGCATCATGGATTAGTCAACCAAATTGTCTCCAAAAGGACGACGTAACCATCATTTAGCTTTTCCAACATGGTGGTAAGAAGAGAGCTGTCGGTCTGAAATCTATGGCCTACGAATCACATTTTGACACCATTGACCATCACCTTCCCGAGTATCTCCATCTCCGAGGGTCCTGATACTTATGCCCTCTCCCAGCACGGTTTGGCCGATGAACATTTAATTGTATGTTAATTAATTAATTACTTAATTAATTACTTAATTATTACTAATTACTAATTATTTTATTACTTCTAGGACACCAAAAGAAACCTTTCAAGTTTAGACAGCTCCCTTTTACTTGATAAAGAGTATTCTAATTACAAGCGGTGGGTGCGTGGTATAAACATCCACAGGAAGTTAGTTGTGTTGCATCTGAAGGCCGGTGTAGGTTACTTTTAGATGATTTTTTCCTCTAGCTGGCATGCTTATTGCTTAACGTTGAGAAAGAACAGGGCATTTCTGCACCTTCTTCGCTTATGCTTTTCAGGTGAACTATAGACGCTGAAAAACGAAAGACAAATACCAGACAGGAAGCTTGCGTAAACGCCTGCATCCTGTGTATCAATAATGACGTTCACGGTACGTTGCGGGGCTGACCACAAACCGAAGTATGTCAGTGCAATGACGGCACGGCACTGTCATACCCAGCATGATAGCACACCCGAAACTATTTTCCTCTCCCCTTGTCATGTGCCAGAAAGGATGCCTCTTTTTTGTCCTCCCTCGTTTTGTTTTTGCACGCTTCAAATTCTAACGATCTGATCTTGCATCGGCTCGATATTTTCCCCGAAAGAAAAAACAGTAGTAGCTGTGCTTCCCTAGTCATGCCAGGTTATGGGTGACCGTGTCTACATTGGATAACGCCTACTGTTTGTGAACCGTCCCTTTACCGTTCCCAATACCCGCAAATCCCGCTAGTACTGCTTTATTCTGACCGTAACAATATGATCATGCCCAACGGTCTGCCACCCACTAGTTGGGAATATATATTATCAGTTTTAGAAATTTGTGAAAGAATTCTGTCGTTTTTAATCAATTTATAGAGTTAACACGTGCCTTTCTGGAGACTTTTTCACTTCAGCATAACCTTGAGTGAACACCACTCTCAGCTTGCACTCACTTCATGCAATGCGCTCAGTCTCAATCATGAGCCAGATCAATACAAGCGACTCTCAGCAGCCAACCATGGACCACAACAGATGTGAGCGAAATTGGTGTCCATCTAACGTAAGAAGTTGTGTACAATGTCACACCTGCAAGGCCTGGTGACACTTTAAATATACCGGTTAACAAGACGATCAGATAAACCAATTATCTAACTCTCCTGGCCCGTCTGTCTGCGCCACCTGCCTCTAACTTAAGGGTCCGTAACCAAAAAGTGAGCTATCAAAACGAAACCAAGTCCCTGCTGCTGAATCGGAAAGATCAGGGCGAATGTACCGTTCTCTTCGGGACACTCTACGAAAAACTGGCGCTTCTTCCTAATGCACTCGAAGACACAAATGCAAGGAACACAGCGGCCTGGACGAATGTCGATAATGAACATTTCTCCCTGAACGGCTACCTAGTGATATCCATCCCGGGTCCGTTAGCTGCGAAAAAGATCATCCAGCTCTCTGATGCGGCAATCAAGACTGCCACTGTGTCCTTAATGGACAGAAGCATGAGGGGGAGCAAGCTGATCGTCCGGGAGTCGTTCTCCAGAAAGATCACGCCAACGAAACTGGCACAGTCGCTTCCTGGCGATGTCCTCATAAAGCCCGAACGCGGATCGCCTCATGCAGAATGTTTACGCGGAAAGGGAAACAAGCGTACACCTGGACTTCTAGTCACCGTTTCCTTCAATCTGCCGTAGGGAAAATCTTGGATCGGGCTGTCGGCATTCAAAAAACGGGGACATGTTAAGAAGATTTTCAAGCTCGGGGCGCACACATTTATTATTTCGGGTAGCTGCTGCGTGGAATAACCTTCCTAAGACGGTTGTCCACGTCCCATCCAGTACCCAGTTCAACGCAATATTCGACGCTTTTTTATGCGAGTCCTCGCGTTGGAAAGCATACTGCCTCTGTGGCATTCTGTGCCTTTATTTTGCTTTCAATACAATATTACGTATTTTGTCAATTGCATAAATGTTTTTGTTTGAACACACACAACCGCATTTGTACAAATTACATACAATACAGGCGTGGTCAAGTGCTCCGACTTTCTCTTCTCATTTCGCTTGCGCTTACAGCGGTCATTCACGAGCTTCATGTGGTAACCCTGGTATCAAAACATTTCAGACTATCTTCGTGGTTCGTTATATGTGAGAGCTGTTCAAAAGAAGACCCTTGGACATCCGTAATAGGATTATTACTTATTCACTGACCTGGGTCAGCGACGAACTATATTAAAGAGAACAATTATTAGCGAGCCTGTTCCATTTGTTCCTTTTTATTCTTGCGTACACAATCTAGTGTTATTATTTTTGATTCTTTGCCACACACTCCTGGTAAAGTAGCTTTTCGGGTACCCAGACCACTACAAATTAGGTGAGCCCGGGTCTTTCTAGATATATTTTTATCTTTTCCTTTCAATGGTCGTAGTATTTTTTGCCCGGTCATTATGGATGTAAACCTCGCTTCATCGGATTTCGTCAAGAATGCGGCTAACATCCGTTTACTAGACTATAATTCCCATAATCTCAATGTGTGGTTCCACCAGGTCGAGGATGTCTTCACTGCTCGACGTATCACCTCTCAAGCCACCCGTTTTTCTCATGCCGTCCAACATCTTCTTAAAGATGTAGCCGCAGAAATAGAAGATCTTTTGGAGGACATCCGTAAAGAGAATCCTTATGACGCTCTTCGAGCGGCTATCATTAGTAGGGCAGGAGAAGCTGAAAACAATATGCCGAGGGATTTATTCACCACAGTCAAAATTGGTGACAGGTCTCCGTCACAACTACTTCGCCACATACACAGTCTCCTCAGCGGCCGCAAGCTGGTGGTGGAAATCATGACCCAACCATGGCTCGATAAACTTTCACCCTCCATGTCCCGCGTCATCAGTGCATTCGTTGATGACCACAGCCTGGAGCCGCTAGCTCACGTGGCTGACAAAATCCATGAGACCTATACCAATAATCTTATTAGTCCCGTCTCCCACCCTACAACCGCCACATCCACAGCTTCCGACCCGATACTTTCTGCCATTTCTCAACTACAAACCCGTTTTGATAACTCGACCGATCGTCTCCAACCGCTTGAAATCAACAAGCATCGACCACATTCACGATCTTGATCGTCGTCACAATCCCGTCCCTCTTGGTGCTGGTATCACCAATCGTTCGGTCCTAAAGCACGCAAATGCCAACCACACTGCTCCTTCAAGCCGCGTCCCAACAACCCTTTAAACACCCCGGCCAGTCAGTAACGGCGACGACTGTCTGTGGC
>SJOL01005766.1:205402-281807 GCA_004794785.1 Opisthorchis felineus | reverse complement strand
TCAACCCTTTTATGATGGTCCCTCCACTCCAAGTACTTCGTCTTAGAGAGAACCTGAAAGCATGATACAGTCTTCATTGATCCTCTGAAGCCTGCCTTCGTCAAAGCACCCACGACCACAGTCAGCAATCCTGCTATCCCACCAGCACCCGCACCTACTCAGGATACCCCTACTATCCACATAACTCCTTCCACTATTCGTTCCGGAGGACGTGTCCGTTTCCCTCAACATTTACGTGATTCCGAAATTTGACGTCAGCAACTTTTGATTCATTATGTTCATTATTCGCGCGTTTCCCCTTTCACGGTCAACGCTCTAGTGAGGAGTAGTGTGGTGTTTTGTACCTTGCTTTTACTTCCATTATTACGTTATGTATTCCATCAATTGCGTAAACCTTTTTTGGTTGAATACACAAAACCACATAAACTCGCATTTTTACAATTTATATACAATTCAGGCTTGGTCACGTGCTCCGGCTTTCTCTTCTCATTTCGCTTGCGCTTACAGCGGTCATTCACGAGCTTCATGTGGTAACCCTGGTATCAAAACATTTCAGACTATCTTCGTGGTTCGTTATATGCGGGAGCTGTTCAAAAGAAGACCCTTGGACATCCGTAATCGGATTGTTACTCATTCACTGACCTGGGTCAACGACGAACTATATTATAGAAAACAATTCTTAGTGAGTCAGTTCATTTGACCCTTCCTATTGTTGCGTACTCAATCTAGTGTTATTATTTTTGTTTCTTTGCCACAAGCACTCCTGGTAAAGTAGCTTTCTGGGTAGCAAGACCACTACACCCCTCGCTGAGAACGTAAAGAGCAGTGGTACACACTTTTTTCGCTTGTGCGTTTCAGTTGAACGGCAGCCGCTGAACCGCAAGAGGAAATAGGGCCCGGGAAAGCCTCGATCTCGTGTATCAACCTGCGGATACGCGAATCCGTGATCTGGCATTCTGTTACCGATTCTGACCCCGGCTGAATTCTGCTTGCTATCAAACTAATCCGGTGACCTGCATCATCTTTTTTTAATATTCGTGCACTGAGAAAGATAAGATTTCATGTTATTTGCTTTGCTCTCCGTTCATTTCCAGAAGAACTATAACTGCCGACCGTATGCTGAAACTTCGAACTGAGTGTCCAACGCTTGTTTGTTTATGTCAGCGTCCAATTTATTCAGTTTATCGATTCTTCGCGGCAAATGAACCTAGACGCTCCCCTAAAAATAACTCAGGATCAACTGAAAGCGATTGATGACTACACTGAATATAAACGGTATGTTTTGGGAAAGCCATAGATATAAGTTTTCCCACAGAATTGTTGGTGAGGATGACGGTGGGACTATGTTTACTCCTGAACAATACGAAGCATACAAGAATAAATACATCCCCATAGTATTTTTCATTGTTTTACCTTACTTTCAAGCGAATCAAAAACCGCATATTTATTTCATGGGTCAACCCGAATGGAGTGGATTGCATCCTTGCCGGACCACAGACCGAGTGCTTCTGCCAACACCGGTAAGTTAGCCGAAATTATAAATGACCGTATACCTGCCGGGATACAAGTTGAATCGTCTACGCTACTTGAGACACTTGATCAGCAGGCCGCATAGTAGGAGAATCATATATGAGAAAAGAAGTTGATGACAGCTTTCTATTATAACATATGTGGCTACTGGACGCGATCAGAATCCAGGGGAATAAAACAAACCAGCTGCATATAAGCACAGCGATCAGGTAACACGGAGGTTAAATCCAATTAGTGGAATAAGCGTATGGACAGTGACATCCTTCCACCGAGCAGAGAGGGAGGTGACCGACGAGTATTACTTAAATTTATCTATCAAAGTCGAACGAAGAACACGAGATTACCCAACAAGTGGAAGGAGGATCGACTATCATAAATGGTACCATGGTAAGTGGAAAGGAACAACAGCAATGAATAGGAAAGGCCCTCGACACTGTGGATCACCTTTGATTCCACAATTAGGAAAACTCTCAGAAATAGTGCGTGGTGGTTTCTAGATCTGCAGGATAACAGTCAGAAAGCGCGGCAGAAAAGTATAAGGGTGATGTGCCTGCGGCACGAACTATGATACCAGGGCTACTGATGATGATGATGATGATGATGATAAAGAAATAGCTAGGCTCATGAGCGACCTTTGCCTTGACGGTTTAGGGGAATAAACGTTACCCAAATGGAGGCCGCCAAACTCCTACTTGCGCGCATTGAAGAAGCGCAGAGACCGCTGTTAGGGGTTGAAGACTAAATGCAGCACAAAAGAGCCTAAGATTTTTAGTTTCAGAAGACCGGAAGCGCTGTTTTAAAGTGGCTAATGAATTGAGAGCAAGACCTGAAAACGGCGAAAGCAGAATTTTTGGTTAGACCGGCAGAGTTTAGCAGAGATCATTGTATTGCTTCCGGGAATTCCTGGCACTCAAACTTAATGTGTGAAATGTTACTCTACACTAGATGAATAGAATCGGAGGAAAGTCCTGGGCGTGATGTGCCTGGACAAGCCACTAGGAGTAAGTGACCCCATGGAACTGATGAAAAAATTGCGCTGAGAACACAGAGGCTCCATCCATAAAATTTATTTTGAGTAAAATTCGGTAAATATATGCAGAAAATGCAACTTTTGAAGTGGCTTTCTCTACCTGATTGGGCTGCCAAGCCCTACGACCAAACACAGGCCAAATCATACAGGGTGAGCGCACTGCGTATATCACGGGAAGATGCCGCTAAAGTAATCGGACTGGTGCCTCGGAAGAAATTCCAGCTTCGTTGGAAACTGGATGCGCGAAAATAGACTGGCATGAGCACAACTACCGCGGACGAGCTGTGGGACATGACAGTACGGAAAAAATGTCAGGCCCTCAAAAAAGAAGAAAGAAAACAATCGTCTACGCGGAAACGAAGCAGGGGCTGCACTAGTGCTGCTCCGAAGACTGCATAAAATAAGACGGCACATATATTCCATGGTACTCAGTACCAGGTGACACCCGCTTCACCTCCGCTTTACAGCTTATTATAAATAAGTTTGGTAACCCAAGCAGAGGACTCGATAGTGACTGAATCCTTCTACAATTACTGTCCGATGAGTTCGACTACGGTGCTGGTAGAGACTATATAGAGGTGGTTAAAAATATCTTCACTGCCCACAAGAAGGCCAAGGCGAGCATGGATCCACGAAAGCGAATCCCTCCACTAAATATTTGCTGGCAAGGGAACACTAAGCTAGAGTGGCAGAAAAGTTGACCCGGAGAGCTGACTGGTACGTCCATCACATCATTCTACTTCATCACCTCCAAGATTAGCAGTTTTTGTTTACATTACATACGTGTCGTTTTTCAGGGTGGCCAGCTCGGCATAGTAGTGAGCCGGGTGTTCTCTAAACGCTCCATCATAAGTCCTGGTAGATAATAAATTGCCGTCTTGGGGCCGATGCTGTTCAATATATGCGTAGACAAACTCCTTAAAACAAGCAATGCAGTCTACCATTTTCATACGATCCACTGGTATAACAAACGGTAAATACCAAGGCAGAACCCAATTCAGGACCATTGGGGGCATTGAAACAACACCAGTTGTAGGTGAATGAGGCCAAATATGAACAAATTCAAGTTTTTGAGGAAGAAGGTGCAATGAGTTACATGAAAACGCTATCCTTTATCACGGAGAAGGCAACCCATTCCTTTTGAGCCAAAGTGAGCAATGATTTAAGCATCACATGGTACATGTTGCCAGGAATATCAGGTGACACATCTGTGCCTTCCAACGTTCATTCTAACATTGAATGAATAACAACATACTAAGGTTGCTTAGTACCTTCATTTGGTCATCGCCAGCGTAGGCAGTGTTTTCGGGAAACCATGGATCCATTCAATGTGACAGGATTCTGCGATTAGCCCAGGTGATTTCCGATTTCGGACGAGGGACGCACACTGGTAGATGTCCCACCTTGATCAAGAATTTGCTCGAGTGTGGAAGAACTTCTATGGATATGATGTTTAAATAAAAATGGTCTGCGGTCAAAAGATATCAACTATTGTAGCCATCTTTTCACTTTCATGAACAATTCACACCAAGGGACACAAGAAAACCTGAGGAAGCACAGGCTACAAAAACATTCCTACAGCATTTCCCACTGCAGGCAAAGATGGAATATTGGTGCAACAACTTACCGACTGGTGCAAACTTGTTACCAACTTTTGAGAAATTCAAACAGATAATGGAACAAAACTTACCATATGGCTCCAATAGGTGGAAAATAGACTTGCCATCGGGTGGCGCCCATTTCTGTATTTCATTTCTGTTCCACTTTAAGGAAGTCACCTACGTATGGTATCGAGCTTGAGCAAAGCTGGCACAAAATTGACCAATCCGTTAAAACTAGACCTGGAACTTGTATGTGATCATTACCTTTAGCTTTCCGCTAATAAGCAACATGTGGACAATTCCAAGTGGGTGAATGCGTTGCTTTCTTCAAAAATCGGACTTGCTGGATGACGCAACACCGTTTAGTTATCAAACCCTCATTGGTCTAATGTTTGAACAAATGAGGTGGTGCAACTTTCTCGTAATGTATTCCAGTAATCCAAAACGTGGCTGCATGCTGCGACGAACTAGTGGAAATGGCCACCTAACCATTGTTCTGGAAGCCCTGCTTTTGGAAACCAAGTTTGGAATACAAAAGCACCCCCATAACCTCCCGACTACTTGGTTTTAACAAACTATCCGCTTTTTCCGGGTAAATACTGACAGCTTGCAATTTTTTCTTAGTTTGTGTGTTTCCGTCACTGTGAAAACCTTAAAAGCTACTGAAGGACCAAGTAAATGTGCAACAACGGTGCACGCTTTTATTCACATTGCCTGATCCCGGATAAAATATAAACCAAAGGCTGACAGGTATCCCAGTCCAGTAAATGTAGAAAAGGTGGTGGCAACATGCCCGATTTGCAAAACGACTGCTGAGCAACAGTCGTCACAATGATTACATGGGGATTTTGTTTTCATCAGTTTAGTGGCTTCCAAAATCTGGCATAAATCTTTGTAGTGGTGGCGGATTCACCGAGTCGTTTATGGTTCTACACGTTACCGAATATTGTAGAAGTCAATTTGTGAATATAAAGTCTATCTTGCAAAGATGTACGTCGACCCATTGCTTAGGAGTTGAAAGGATTTCGGATGTGGCTACTACCGGGAGAGGAAGTTATCGGTGACAGTCGAGGTGACTGTTTCGGCATTCGAAGTTAACACGGTGACTCAAATGGTTATGTTAGCCTAAAGCCAGTTGTGGTGGCAGGCTACATGAGTGGCCAATCGTGATAAGGCCCAAGCACAAGCAAGCCTCAAAAACATGGTCTTCTACTGACTCCGGTATTCAGTAAAAGTCACCAACATGATGAAAGAGTGGAGCATACTTCACTATTGGTGGTTGTTGCATACTACCGTTGTAGAATTTTCCTTCATTAGGGCAAACGCCGCACGGACGTTAGTGCAAGGTCAGTGTTGATTCCATATTGGTAGTGTACACAGAAATGGATATTTGTCTTATCAGTCGTAGGCCAGACTGGAAAACTTGAGCCACATGTGTTCTCCTCCCCATCAAATTGAGCCGTCTTTATGTCTCCAAGTACGGACATTTCGTCATCACCTTTCTTATGCATCCGTGTCTGCGAGTTGTTGCTCTCGCCAGATCACTGTTTAGTTACGGAACCATTCTGGTCGATCAAATATGTAAGGCTGGGCCATCGGCATCTACCTGCTTTAGTAAAAAATCGAACTGTCTTTTTGAATTGAAAAGCGCTCCGCTAGTTTTTGGACAGCTGTTGCACATAGTCTGTGCTAAATAACTCTCATCCCTTGATCCTTTGTGTCAAAGAAATCTATGGATCTTGAATAGGCTGGAGTAGACGTATAAACATGGGAGGGCCGAGTGGTGTGGAGATTCCTCTATTATCCCAGGCCGCAAAGGACTAATGAATGCAGCCAGTGTCAAAATAGTAAACGAGAAGTGAGTAAAAGTAGATGAATATAAAAGTTTGCAACAAAAGTAATTGGGTTTACGGAAAATAAAGTAAACAAATTGCGAAAAATGACAGAGAAATGGGAAAACACAGAACAGTTGGTGACGATCCAGCCAGGTCACCAAGCCGCCTTCTTTTTAACCCAGCTCGACTGTGATCAGGAAATTACACAACGAATCTCCTAATTAAACTACTGGAAATGCATGATAGCTATTTGCTGCAATTTACTTGCACGCCACTAGAGTCTCATTGTGCACGTTTCCTAGCTTCTAACCACACAGCATCCCGGCTTTTGCGATGGAAAAAACACCATTCTAGGAATTATGTCTTCCAGACATAACAGGACAAGTTTTTCATGGTTCAGTTTTATCCAATTATTCATAATTCCAAGTATCAGCGAGCCTGAAGCTGTGATACAACCGTGTTTAGGGCGTGAAATAACCAAAGCTGATACATGCCGTGGGACGGTCACACACTTTTCAGGATTGTGGTGACTCAACTCTACGAACTCAATTACATGGGTTGGGGTCTCTTGAGACTTAACACCGAGCATAAGGCCCCGAGAAAAATACACGACTATAGAAGTGCCCTCACAATTTTATAACTCTGATTGCTCTGTGATTGTCGTTGCCAAAAGATGGTCTAACGGATGATAAGGTGACCAGAACACTAGAAGCGTTTGCATCAAAAAGACGAAGTATAACGTACACAAGAACGGTAAGACACGTCAATTTTCAACATAGACACGGGAAATGCCCTCCAGAAAGGTCCATTTTTGTTACGTATTGTCCTCCAGCGCAGTGTTCCTCAGGATAGAATTGAGTGAAATTGGACAAGAGGAGGAGCTGAGGTATGACGGGGCCGTGTTCGTGAATGTGAACGTCTTCGAAACTAGCACACTTCTTTTGGTCACCCGGTTTTTTACTGGTGTTGTATTGCGCGGTCCATCGGGATTACTGCCACTTTTTATCATACAAAGCGCCTCCTTTGTGAATTCCATCCTACTATAGAAGCTGTGGTTCGTAAGTGAATGTAGACAAGCCGAGATTGTCCGAGACCTTTTACCTCTAATGAAAGCTCGCTTAACAGCATTTTTCTCAGCGTAAACAATCCTAGGTGTTAGATAGTATTGTATAATTGGTTGCGAAGGCCAGCTTTCCTTAACAGTGATTAGAAGGCCCGAAAAACACTAAAAACCGAAACGATGAAGTGAAGTTAGGGTGAAGCGTTTTCGAATTTTTTGTCGGTTTGTTTGATCGTGCACTGAACTGTTTGAAGTTAGCCCTGAAGTTTGAAACCGTCAAAATTCTACTTTATGAGTTAACGAAGTCACAATTAGCGTACAGTCTTTTTATAGTCTCTGGCCTATGTTTCATAAGCTTCTGCAAATCATTTAAACGCAGCCCAATTCATTTTTTGAGTCACAAACCGTGCACCGAAGATCAGTGGTTCCAGCTGGCTCTAGCTCCGTTTACCGAGAACAAGGAGAATAAAGGGATGACGTCAAATAGTTCATTTTGCCCGGTATGGCAGGGGTTGAGTTGTGCGCAGTAAATGCAATAGCTCTAAAGCAAGAACGCTACTGGCTGTGTTACAGAGCCATATCTGTCAGGGTCACCAGCCAATGGGTTTTCTTGTCTCCCGGTCCCCATCCCGGGGGGACGACTGGGTTAACTAGTAATGGCTTCCATATTTTATTTCTAATTCTTGGACCAACTGCCTCTGGGTCGTCGTGATCCGACACACTGCTTGTCGAAAATAGCTCTACAAAGGAAACGGTAGTCTGACATACGGAGCACATGACCTAGCCAGCGTAGCCTGTGAACTGCGACCAACTGAGTCACCGCCAAACCCAATGCTTTCATCATCAAAGACAACAACATCAGTGTTGACACTGATGCTTCACTGCTGTAACCCAATGCATTAAATAGCTATGATTCCTTCTCGCGGGTATCTTATCTCTGTCATGGTTATCTTCTGAAAGACTGCACTTTTGCTCATCTCCGACATGGTGTGCTCTCTTGGGCTGCATTTCTGCGTACATTTACGTCATCCTCAATTCTGTTTGGAGTGTTCTGATTTCACTGTCTACACAATTTCTGGGAAAAAGAGCTTCGTTGGGAGCAAAGTAAGCACTAGACCTACTGGTCCAACGGACAACTGCGCTTCCGATGACGGTGGCACAATGTACGGTCTGGGGATAATGTTCATCCGGTTATTAGTAGCTTGGGTGCATTCCAAGTATTTTAGTTGGTCATGCGATTGCATTTAACCAAAACACCTATTTCAACTTGTATCCCGTTCACCTATTCCTCATAAACGACATTAATTCTCGTGCACACTGTCCAAAAAAGGATTATTTGGAACTCTCTTACTGTTTTCCTGGTTATTTAATGAAAGCACGTTCATTCTGGCTGCTATGACTCCTATTGTGAATTCCGGACGCTTGGTAAGAACATTTAAGTATCTTTACAAATGGACATATCTGTTATGGGGGGATAGATAATACAGTTTTCCGAATTCATCTCACCGTCGAACCGTAAAACCATTTGCAGTGTGTAAGTGTTCAGAGGTTTTACTAGACCGCAGTCAGTTGGAAAACGTTTCACCTCTCATTTAGAGCCAAACTTTCTGTCCATCAGAACAGTCTAGAATTGTCTTTTATACGGTTTTTCGTTTCTCTGTTCCCGCTGTATCGCCCTGAAGCTTAATTCAACATCAAACAGACTATGAGACACTCCCCTCTGAAAGGCCGATTCCTGTGCCATGCAAACATTGCAATTGTACCAGTTTTCACGTGATGCCAAAATTTGGAAGTCAGATCGCCCGATGTCATTGTAAGCACATGGCAACTGAACATAGTGTGGTAAGTCCATTTCCCGTAGAACGGTACCGTCACACTTCTTCAATCGAGAATGAATATCTAGCCATTCAAAGATGGGGATAAACTTAGGTTTACTTAGAGAGCCAAAAAGCGGTTGTATCGTTTATCACCAGTAAACGTGACGTCTTCAGTGCGCTATTGGGAGGTGCACCCTTCCGATACATCAATGGTTGCGTGTTCTCGAAAAACCTATGATATCTGCACCCGACAAAATTGTCAAAAGCTCTCGGGTTCCTCTTTAGTTTACGTCGCTAAAAACACATCTGGTTTTGAGCATGTTTAATCGATACCCGACTAACGGCTATGTTCCGCCGACTCCAAAAAAAGCTAGTGGAAGACTTGTGCAGAAGTTAGCATTGATGGTATTGCAAAACATTCGGGAAGTGACTGATAGCATCAAGGTGTTTGTCGTACTTCAACGGCCTTTTGATTGGTCTGAGTAATGATAGTGTATCAATCACACGTCGTCAAATCATCTTCAAGCGTTAGAAATCTGACTGCATGTCTCTCCGATTTACTAGTTACAGTTTTTTTGGAACCTGAGATGCCCAAAGCAAAAGCCAATGGTGGAAGCTTTTCAATGATTTGTTGTGAGTTCTTAGGAAACCTGTCCACTGTGTTCGTCTGAGTTGGAAAAATTTTCGCTAATGCTGATATTTCTTTCCATCAAAAAACGTAGTATTTTTTCAACTTAATAAGTCTACCGCCTCGAAATCTTCTAGAAACATCCGTACAACAAACCTTTTGCGCACTATGATGTCTTTTGTGGAACCCGCTTACAGAGGGAAGCTAGACGAGTGAAAATACACTAGCCTACCTCTTCTCGACGTACTCCCCATAACTTCCAAGTTAACATCATCTACCAACATGTATAAACCATCTGGATCGGAGATGTTGCTTGGACTTTAACCAGCCGGGGACCATCAGTTAAGGTGTGCTTTAGTGTAAACCGATGCCGGGTAATCAAAGCTACTTGGTCAGTTCCAGCCTTTCATTATCTGGTGATTGAGTCTTCCCAGAAGACAAATATAATACATCATTATGGGACGCCAGGTATGATCATATCTACAACATATTTAGATTCATCGGGTCACTTTCGGCAACAGTCCACCTCAACATATTTTGTTTGATTGTGGATTGAATTTCGCCCTGTTTTTTCATCCTTTTAGTACATGGTTCGCACGACCCAATCATTTCACAGAAATTTGACCCGTTTTACTGGGTTTGGTACACCGAAAAATGCACGCACAACAAAACCATACAAGTCATCACTATTTCAAGCGTCAGTAAATCAGCAAAAGAGCGTAGGGATGCAACAGCATCGTTAATATCAATGGTCAACACTGCCGTACAACGGTAATTTATTTAAAAGTCTTATTGTGAAGGAAGGAATGAAACTTGATGGAGAAAGAACTTGGTCGTAGCCCGCCGCAATCATTCTGAGGTGCCTACACCTGCAGATATGCACATAGAAAGTCTGGATAGAAACGGACAACACGGATTAGCAGCCATAGTTTGCAGCTACTCTAACCAATGCACAGGAGATGGTCATGCGGACCCTAACCTGGAAGACGAGCTGCACCTACAGTACACAGACTTGCGTCATTCTGAATGCGTTATAGAATATCTGCTCATTCAGCAAGATTGTGAGTTGTGCCTTAAGGTGAACGGAATCTTCACTGATGTATGGTAAACAACTATGTTTATTTTTGGAGGGCTAGACAGCACTCTCAGTCGTATAATTGTTTGCTGCGGGTAATTACCCCGGGTTGAATATTACAAAAAAACACCTAAGTTGCCACAAGTGCACGTGATCGAGACGGACCACAAGCTCAAATCGTACACTTCGTTTACGATACTGGCACGTGACATGAACTCAGTGCACCTAGCTACTGTTGGAGAATCAGTTATGGAACTTGCGGAACTAGATTCGTGCTTCAAAGGGACACTCCGAACGTATTGGCATTTTCATCCAGTGCCTTGGACTACTATGCCTAGTTGAGCCCAACTGTATCTACTTCAGGACATGCATTATACTAACGAAGGTCATTTGCATCTCGTAACAGAAGTTTTCGTCTCGTTTCAACGAACTTCCCACAGTAACAGTGGGTTGGCGTCTTTGGGTCCAAAAAGGTGGTCAACCTTGGTGGAGCATTCTTGACTGAAAAGCCTAGGAATTCCATTCTTTGGAAGACGGAGTTAATATGTTTTCTAAAGGGGTGGAAAAAAGAACATCCTGAGTGGACAACTGGATAAAATAACACATGTTAATAGAACCCCCGTTTGGGATGGCTGATGTTGACATTGATGGTTGGGATGGTTGATGGTTGGGATGAGGTTGACATTTTACCTTATCCAAGTCTCCGTCCACTTTTGTTGAGAGGTCTCAACCCGGTCTCTATCGTTCGACTTTCTGCGGCTGGATCGGTTACGGATGGCTTTGAGCTCAGTAGAATATCCGGTCGTATGTGACATTGAACCTCCATGAATGACTAAGCCCACCAACCAACGCTTCGTAAGCCTCCGAAGAGCCATGTGAGCAGCAGCTGACTATGCAATTAGCCATCGCTACATGAATTACCAGTCTGCATGCTCATCTTGCATAAGAACTAAATTGGAATCGGCCCCTCGTGGTTTTTTTTAAACTACTCTGCCCAATAGAGTGTGCCACGCCAAGACTGCCTCAGCTTTCAGCCTCACATCTAATATAGTTCGTAGTAACATTCATTTTGTATGCAGTACGAAAATTATCACGAACTACCGCCAACAGCCCACCACCCAACTTTGCATTTCACAGACCAGCTACGAAGGCATGGTTTTTCTCAAGTGGACATCCAGTGAATAAATCCGTTATTTATCTAACGAACTGATGATTGAAATGCTTTAAAAGAACTTCCGTGTTTTGAACGCTGTCTCAAGGGACTCTGCTGCTGCATGTCCACCGCACATTCGGAACTGAAAAAACAAACTTAGATATTTGGGAATTTAACTTAATTTCTAGCTGTAAATTATACCAACTGTTGACAAGAATCTAGTGGCCTTCTGATGTATCATATTACTCTACGTTTTTTTTATTATAGAAAGCTCCGTTTTTCTGCTCCAAACCAAACTGTCAATGTGCAGGTTTTAAGACAAGCATGCATTGCGATTGTGGCATCGAGGCACACAAACATCACATGGTGGTAAGTTACTGTGCGCAAAAATGTCCATGAACCCGAAACATCCACCTACTCAATACCAGGGCTGCTATTTTAAGCCTTTCTGCTCAAACAGATGGAGACAGCAGCTGAGCGCCACGCCCGCGGTCGACCTGTCGGTAAACCGTGCCCGTATCAAGCAATGGGTGGCCTGTCCGGATTTACCTCGCTCAATCCCGGAATCGTCCGTATGGATGAGAGCGGTGCTGGGGGCATGCTTACCCAGGAGGAACTGGAAGCGCCAATTACCGCGAATGATCATCCGTTCTTGCGTATGCACGCTCCAGCTGTATACGCACACAAGCTGGCCCAAAATGATCTGGAGGGTGAGTGTGCATTGACTGCATTGCGTAGTTAGCTTTTGACAAATAGAGGATTCGTGTTGGACCTGCTATCTCAGAACAAATGACAGTTATTTTTGAAGGTACTTTTCTGCTAGAAGTTCCCACCAACCTGAACAAATCGAGAGTTATCTTACAAGCACGAGTGGAAAGACTTTCATTCTCAACAACTACCGAAAAGTCCGTGAACTGGAGTGGTCAGTTCTTAAGAGTAAAGTATGATGACCTATCAGATCATGCGGTGCAATCATCGTAGAAAGGGAGTTGATTCGGGAGGGAGTTGATTCGGCAGAAATTGTTCTCGCCTCGACTCAGTATGAATCCCAACAGATTACGTGCCGTGTGATTTATACGGAATATTATTCTGACTGATACAAACCAAAAAAGTTGAGTGAGCATAATGCATTTGCTTCAGCGAAAAGTGGTTCATTAATAGAGACTGTCTACTTGTCTACTTAAATGTCGGAACAGTGTTTTTTCCGGCAGAGATATGCAGCATATGACCGATTTATAGGTTATGCCGTTCAGCCCCTTCAGAAGAAAGATATGGAGAGTCCCAGCAACTCAATACGTAGTTTCCAATTACGCCCATTCAGCCAACTTCTCTTAATAACCCCAAGAAATACGTACGTTACAGCGGATTCTATCCGGTGTATCTGTCTCCACTGGGGTCTGTGTAGGTGGATTAGTTTGATCAGACATTTGGCGATGTTCCAAAGACCCTGTTCCAAGCATCTAAACATCTATTGATTAATTCAACCATTCTACTGATAGAGGGATTCGCACTGCCGAACAGGAATGACCAGCAGGACCGGATTAACTAGATATTGATTTTATCCGGAAATGACTTTCTTAGTTGATGTATATTAGGAACAAATCAAGGCAACCGTAAACAGCTACGCTATCGGTAACTAAATGTAGAGGAGAATATGCCCCTCTTTACCAAGAGGTGTTGAACCTGCATCGGAGATTCTGAGTCCTGTAACCGTGGAAGAACCTGAAGGGATATTCGTAGAGAATAAAGTGAAAGTTCAGCACTTGTAAGTAACTGTTTGTGATTCCGTGAAACGAGGTTCACCTGCGCTATGTAGTCCGGAGGTCCTCTTCAAACAAGCAAAGGCAATGACATCCCGTGTCTGGCTTTTCACCGGACATTCAAACAGTCGTAATAGAGAACAGATTTTTTTTCGGACAGGGGGGTGGGTGAATAGTGAAATTAATATAGTTTGGGCTTTCTGTTCGCGATACAGGGAAAAAAGCTCATGAGAAAAAGCTATGTGAAATGCATTATATGCTTTCAGCAGGTACCTCGTGAGATCAACTCCCAAATTACTCGAGCTGTTAATAAAATCAATACACGTCCAAGCACCTTTTGCCGTCGGAGTTTTGCTCTTATTTCTATCATTGTTTCTGTCGGAGCTCAAACTTTTCATCTCTGCGCGGATTGTTAAAAATTAATGATTTGTCAAAAATAATCGAGTAGAAAGTTCAGTCGTCTTAACTTAAACGTCCCTACATGGTTACGAATTTTGCCGATTCCCGTTTCAAAAATCTGGTTAGGAGAGCCTTCATTTTTGCGACCATTCTGCCACTGAGTATCTCGAACCTTGAAGCTGTCTGCGATTCTCCAAGTGCTGTTCACTTTCCTTCGTTTTTCACTGCTGCTTTCCGCATATTTCATTGTTCTCATAAAACGTTTTCAACCAACTATGGGTTTTAGAGCCTGAAATCACTTTCAGAGCGCTTCTTGTCAAACAATCTCTCACGCACCTCACAATCAAAAGACCAACAATGTCGTCATATTCGGAGCAAAGTCCCATCAGCAGAATTGCACTAATCCCGTTTAAAATGAGGCCATCTGAACTTTAGTGCGTGATGCACCTGACTGGATGGATTTGAAATGGTTCATATCATTTCCAATGATAAATAGCTATATCATACAACAATCAAGACCCCACAGAAAACGTTCTTGACATCGCATGCATTCCATTTTCATCTATGACAATTTTTCAGCAGCATGTCAGAACTGACTACTGCAATTTGGATTACCAAATTACACATCACTGATTTAACTGTGGTAAGCTTCTTCTAAGTGGTATCAACGCAAATTTGCCAAGTTGATTGCCCTTTCAGATACAAAATATCTAAACTCTTGTCTGGGATTAACACGATCCTCAAAAGGTTTTTGGAATCTCTTCGACATACACGACCGGTTTTGCCCCCCTTGGGGTTCATTCATAAACAAGAGATCCAGCTGAACTGAGTTTATTATGTCTCCAAAACCAAATTAGTGTGCTGGAGAGATTGTTTGGTGAATTTCGTCTGATATGGGTCCAGTTAGAACATACGGTTGACGGGAACTGACTTACTGCATCTACCTGATAAATCCCAAGAGGGATGAAACCGGTCGAAGAGTTTTCACCAACCTTATGAGTAGTATGCGCCACCTAGAGGGTGTGCTGTGGTGTCCTGAACATTCTGCCAACTGAAACATGGGGTGGCCTTGTGCAGCATATTCAGTTGAAAAAGACCCTAATACACAAGATATTTAGCTTGGTTTCGTTGGGGTACGTGCCAAAGCCAAATTAATGAGCTAGTGGCCTGAAATCTTCCTACTACAGTTGGCTGATTGATCACTGTATGTGGCCAGTTTTCATGGTGTGAACCAATGGGCATGAGTTTAACTTATCATAAAAATGAAATCAGCTTTCATCCGTCTTACCAAGCGGTACTAGTGTGTAGCTGGATAGCACAATGCGTTTGAAAAGATTTTCGTAAAACTTTTCCCAATGTATAAGCAATTCTGAATGCTTAACTTGTCTCGTAGTTCGACTGGTTCAATTTTCCTTCCAGTGTTTAGACAGCTAGGTCGAAGTCAAAAAGATGCCATTTTACAAGTCAAGTTAGAAATCCTCCTAAAATACTGACCCAAGCAGTCATCCCCTTACAACGGAAGGTTGAAGTCCATCGGCCCCGAAGATGTCCATCTGTAGTAAGCTACCCTTCGGAAGCGACAGTGCTTTTGAACCAATCAAAGCAGAAACTAAGTGCATCAATCAGAAGGATGGTTAATACCGTACAACGAAAGGCCCCATCAGATCACATGAAGTGAATTATCCACGTCTGGGAGATCCCCTGTTAGAAGGTATCTACGCACACCTCTAAAGACCAACTGGAAGAAGTCGTTTCTGAAAGGCGACCTCGTTTTGCGCGTCTTTATTAGGTGGGGCGACGTCAACCGACCTAAAGACAATCGTATAGGGTTCGAGTCCCAGTGTTTGAAGTGTAGTCCAAGATCATATCCAACTGGTGATCCAGGCCGATTTACAAGGTCTCTTTGGAACAGCCTAAATGTAAGGGGTCCGGATTTTAAGTTTGCATGTTGTTCCAAGGTTCACCAAACGTTTCTCCAGTTGGATTTTCATGCCCGTTTTTTCCCATTCTACAGGTGCTGCAAAGGAACGTCCTGAGGTGGAATCACAGATGCGACGACCTGGCGAGTCTGAATTAGACTACTACGAGCGCAGATATCAAGAAAGAGTAAGTGGTTTGTTATGAAATTAAACTTCCAAGACCCACTGGAAGTTACTGAGCACGAGGTTTTGATATTGTGTTGACCAAAAGTGCTACTGTTCTTGAACGGCTGCGATTCCTTGCATTCGCCAGCCGTATCCTGGATAATCTGGTTAATGCTCCTTTATGTTAACTATTTGCAGTTCTCTTATTCGCTGAATGATATCTTCACGGCTGCTTTGGGCAGTGCAGAATTTTATACAACCAGATTTGTTAACGTGCACCAGTTTGAATGGGACCGGCTCAAGTTCGAGATAGAGTGAAAATATCCAGTAGGCATTTTCACCAAGTTTTCATATTCACCGGTCAATTCAGCACAGTAATACTGATCCACATTGTAATGAAGTCTATTCAATAGTTTTGCGCGATTTCTGCGCGTTCTGCCCCCAATTTTTCAACGAATACTCGAAGTAATTTTGGTAAACCAGTGTATCCGTCATGTGTGGGCAAGTAATCTCTTCTAGCAACTTAGAGCTTTATACTTCAGAATCCCCCAAGTTACTGGAGTTGACGTCCGCGGCTTCTCAATTTCAAAGCTACTCCATTAGAAGCATATATACTTGTATGTGTAATGTACTCGCTAGGTTGGCAAGCATGGCTTCAAAATGACTTCAAAAATGGTTCTGCAGTTGGCTGTCGGATCTGAATCGTAATACGGTGCTCCTACCGTATGACGGCTTTCTCCAACGGAACAATGAAACACTTCACTGTAAGGACATTGGTTTGTGCTGTCGCTCAAACTCAAACTCTCTATTGCCTATTTCCGCCTTATATCAGACTTCCGAATTCGTAATAGCTTATTTCACGAGCTTTATTCCTACTCTTGATCACGGAGTTTTCAAAAGTTCTCAAACTAGCCTCGTTTAGGTTTAGTTTAGTTTCTATGAGTTCCTAAAATCTGGTCATCACATACTGGGTCGGGGCGCCTCAAACCCTATATTCCATGGGTGCGTGATTCACATATTTGATACAAAAATGCCTTATCAGATTCATCCTCCCAAACCACTACGGAATACACTCGCGTTTGGCACCTACTATCTGATCGTAATGTAATCCCTTCAAGAGGGTCTCTCCCTCGGATCCCAGCTTATGAAAAGGTCACGCAGAATATTATAAATAAAAACTCATATTTTTCTATTGCAGGAGAAGGCCAAGTACATACGTAGGCCGCCACTCAAGAAACCATGAAGAAATATTTGGATTCTTCCTTTTGATACTCTGTTATTTTCGTGTTATTTTCGTTTTTTTTAATTTCTTCCTCTCTGCCACTAGTATGTGTATTCTTCGAAGACCTTACTGACGCATAATTCAATAACACATTTATTATTTCATTATTCGGTTTCTCATATTGTTCATTTAATAAACACAGCTGTTATCCGAGTGTTTGACTCAGCATTGAAATTTGAAGGCTTTCCTGAAATGCATTGTATCCTAAAATCGTTTTTTTGGGATTTCTCACAACCAGGGATCTTATTGGTACTCAGCGAATGTGTGTTGGCGACGTTTTTAGGAAAGATGGTCGTTGATGCTAGAAATGTGGCAAGTTTGTAGGCTCACCTGGTGAGGGACATCGGTCAAGAGCAGAGTGCCCAAATTAAAATGAGCATACTGAACGTCATGCAGTGGGTTGCTTTCCCGAACCCTTACAGACCTTACTTAACACAAAAACACGGCTCACACTGATGTGCAAACGCTTTCTAAACCTTCTAAAAGGCGACCGCGTATCATCCGTTGGGAGGAGTTTGAAGTCACTCCCTTCACAGGCTGCAGCTACATGTGAGAAATCTCACGTGAAAACCAGCGGGATGGTCTCCTCGTGGACAGTTTTTGTAATCTCCTGGTAGATTACGATGGAAAGAAGCACTCAAATTATAAACTAACCACCATGAAGTTATCAAGAACGGAGTGGGTATGAAAACCTGCTGTCAGCAGAAATGCTTATTTTGAACAGTGTCTGCTAAATTTACAACATTTGTTTTGCTCACTAAAAATGGACTAGTTAGTTAATCTACGAATTTTCAAACCATTTCAAAGAATTGAGTTGCTCTTTCACATACCAGGATGGTCATACGTAAGTCTCGCCCCAAAACATTAGGTTTTGTGGTCCTGCAATCGAAACGGTAGCTTAAAGGGTCTAATTTAATTTATCTAAGAGTTACCACTTGAAACAATGCAAGATCATTTGTCGAAATTCTCCAACAGCTGGCTACAAATTTGGGGTACATTGGGTGATTGTTGCCTCCGACTTCTGATTACACACGTTTATGCGCAATTTGGTCTACCACATCAACCACATGCCACTGGACTACAGAATCTCTTCCGATAAGACGCCTCAATGGAAGAGGAATTTGTCCGACGTCTTCTCCAGAGCTAACAAATATATTCAAAAAACAAATGGTTATGAAATAGGCTTCCAGACTCTTCAAATCAAAAGGACTAAATGAGGGATTTGTTGGAAGATGGTGAGGAAGTCTTGTATTACCACCAATCGCCTGATTTGAAGCATCCAAGCCCATCTCTCCGTACAATTATAGGCAGGAATAGGAAGAAAATGCCAGTGCCCCCAACCAAAGCCTCCGGGTCAAACGCCTAGCCTTAACGTAGCAGTGGTTTGCGTCAGACCTCCAGAGCACTGCAAGTTTTTCAGAAGCAAATTGACACAACTGTCCGCAGATATCTACCCATTGGCCATTGATTGATATGAGGGGCTCTGTGTCACATGTACAATCTCCAGTATAGCTCATTGTGTTGAGGAGGTACACGAACCATCACACCGCGGGAAGGCCCAGTTTCTTTATAAGGGGAGCATGAAACCACGTTGCAATATTTAAATACTGTGTAATCCGAAACAGTCTGACGCGTAACAAGCAAGAAACTGAGTTGACATACAGAACTGGGAGAAAGATGAATGGGTCACTACACAGGTCACAATGCGAGAATCAGTGATAGTTCATGATTCTTCGGAACCAGAAAGAAACTCATAAGCCAATGCAAGACCACCCGTAAGCGGCTACCTGTGTGCATCATTTTCATGTGATATATCTAAATGTGCAGCTATATTTGATTCGCACAGAAAGTGTTTCTCTTTGTTCAAGATGCTCTGAAAGTTTGTCTTCTACGTCCTAGATAATCAGCTCACATAGTGAGAAGCCCAGTCAGGTGTACATGTATCTGGTAGTAGATCCCAGTCATGTGATATCTTTCTGAGGCAATTATATGTGTATGGGGAATGTACAAAGCATGGCATGCCGTCAAATTAGAAGAAGCATCAAACGAGATACAGCAAAATGATCATGAGCGTATGTCGGCAACTATGCTTTTCCCCTTAGGCAATCGTGAAAGATCTTGGTAAATGGGGTTCCGAGCGACCGAGGAAGCCGAACACAGTACCACGTGAGTGTCAGCTCTTGTTGTCTAATCGTCCGGCGGACAGGCACGTGACATACCCTGTACTGTCGGACCGGTACCTGGATAATTTCCACCGGGAACGAAATATTCTGGGTCATAGGCATCATATTCCTCACCAATACGTACTGTTGGCCTCGATGGGGCAACACCATATCTCTGTGTACCATCCATGGTTACCAGTGCAGGACGTTCGAGGGAAGACCCGTCACCGTTCCTGGCATTCCACTCACCACCCGTCACCATATCGCCATCGTGCATTTTGCGGTCTCGTACCTTACGTCTCCGCCTACCGCCCACAGTGGATTGAAGGGCACGGACTTTGGCCTCTGCTTCGCGACGTACACGTTCCAACTCGGCTTCTCGTTGTTTCGCCTGACGAGCAGACCGACTCTGGTAGACTACAAGGTTGAATGAACAATGAAAAGTAAGTAAATCAAATTAAAGCTACGGGTACAAAATCTTACCCCGTACTGTCTCAGGTTTGTTGAGATCTCCACTCTTTCTGAGTAAAACAAAGCTGAGACCAAGTACAACAGTAGTAAACCTTGATGATAGGCTTGCCTTCAATACCGACTTCCTTCATAGCCAATAACGTGGTAGGCGAAAGACCACAAACCAGCGCTCAAAAATACGTTACACAATATAATAAAAAATTGGAAATCTGCTGACCAGAAGAATCAAACAAAGCTAAGCATAACAAAGTGATGGGAGATTGATCACCGGCAACTCCAGTGCGCAAATAGGTACATTGTAGAGCAGCGTTTTTTGTTTTAGGATTACCGGAAGCCTAGTTTACGCTTTGGCATTCCCATTGATAGTTGTGTTCTCGTGTTTGCTGGATAACTAGGAGTGCACCTAATGAAACGCTATGAAGTATACACATTTACCTGTATCGTTGTCTCCGAAGCGTTGGTAGGGTCTGGTGGGAACATCGGATTAGCAATGTTGAGGTATGCCAGATGGTGCTGGGAAGAAAGAAGTCTCCCGCGATAGATGAATTACCCACGCTTCATAGGTTACTCTGATTAGAACATGTGCTCCACATGCCAGAAGACCGTCTACCTCTCACGGCTCTGGCCCAGCCCTTTACTGAGTGCAAGCAACCGAGAGGGGGACCGTGTATGATCCGCAACGAATTATGAAAACACTAACCAGTAAACTGAGTCGGGTCGACAGCTGCCACGTGCCTGGATAGGGATCCCGGGACTCAACTCACCCATGGTTAGTGGCACTGGCAGAAATGGCCCAATGGCGCAGCTGGTGACGCACGTGCATCAAAGCTACCCCGAACTAACCAAACATGTCATTGCCTCTAAGGCTTGGCCGTATGTCCCACACTCTCACATTTTCCGGTGATCGAAACTGTAGCAGCTGGAACGAATGTGCCTATGGTACGCAGTTTATGGCTGATGAACTGACTGACTGGTTGATTGAGTGTTGGTAACCTCAATGCCTGCACACAAGAAGCCTCAATCTGACGAATCTTTCTGTAAAAGACTCTCAATTTACAAGGACGTTTGTATTTTCCGAGACAAAGTCGTGTACTCCTGCACCGGCATAACCATCGAGATCTATCCAACATCTCTAACTACCATGCAATCGAACGTTTTCGGCCAAACAATCGCTATGAGTAGTAAAGGACAACTAATGTCCTTAAGTCTGACTGACATTCGCTGACTACGAATAAACGAACGTTGAGTTTGTACAAGTACTACCTTGGGGATAGACAACCAATCAGACAATAAATTCACCGCGTATCTTACGAAGTATTACCCTGTTCATAAAATTCGGTGAAAACTCAGCATGGACAGGTTGCTTCAGAGGCGGTACTACTCAAAAGAGAGAAAGCCTAATGGCCTATTTTTTTTACAACACTTTCACTTGGAAGGTGAAGGAATTCCCTACAGAGGAACTACCGTACTTTGAAAAAAAAGTTCAGAGGTATTACTTCTTCTCTCCGGTTCATTTAGAGGGGGTTCAAAATTTTGCTATTCTGCCAATGCATTGTGTGTCAACTAGTCTGATCCTACGAAATGTCAGAATAATCCGGAAGCTAGGCCAATAGCAGTGCATGTTCGGGGGCCACGTCACATGTGGTAGGGTTGGAAACACTTTTAATCTTTCTGACCTCTTTTAATTGTTTTACTGAATCAACAGGATAATTGCAACTATTCCCACCTTTTAGAGGTCATGGAATTTAGCTGGTGCCCGATATTTCGGATTCTCCGTACACTGAAGCTCTTTGAAAATCTGAGTATCCGTCATAAACGGGATCGGTTGTGTGATCATTTTACCGACAGCCTTGGGCTGACAATCACAGAACGGCAGCCTGAAACGCCTAGATAAGGATTAGGGTGACCGACCAAGAGTGGTATCATCTGGCGGGCGTGGATAAACTTTCCGGTATCGTCATCGAGTTAAAATTCTAATTGCACTTCTCGGTAATTATAAGGCCGGTTGATTACTACTGGCATTGAATAATCTGATTATGTGCCGCCGAACAGAAAGAACTGAACAGTCATCATCATCATCATCCGCTGTAAGAACCGCGTACTTGTCGTACAGTGGTTATAGCTGCCACAGTTTCGTTCACCGATGATTTTGGGGAAGTAGGGTAGGTAGCTGCGCATTGGAGGCGGGAGCTGATATAATTGATGCATAAATACAGGGTTGTCAGTGGACTTTTAGGTGGGGATACTAGGAAGGGGCAACTGGGATGCACCAGCGCCATTTAGGGAGCGACTGCGCCATGTCGGACAATGTCTCTAACCATTGATGTGCCCCGTCTCGGGGTCCCTAGTCAGGAAGATGGCAATGACCAGCGTGGCTTTCACACTTCACTGTCAAGTGGTTGTTTGACCTCCTTTGGCTCATTTCCACCCTTCGCGTGTTTGTGCAAAAAGAACCCTTCGAGGAAGTCGGTCGATTGGCATTCGGAGCACGTGGTGAAGCCAGCACAACCTATGGATGTGATCATTCCATCTATCCTGAATGAGTTACTTCTTCCGAAAACCATCTGACTTACGTCAGCACTGCTGATCCGGTGTTCTCAACAGACTCAGGTCACCAGAGGCAAAAAGTCTCACTCAGTTCATATTTGCTAATTGTGCAACCTGGTCAATATGAACATGCTTCCATGATCAGTAGGCTGAAGCCATTTAACAAAACGTCAGGCAACGAATCATTCTGGTCTACCAAACTGGTCAGACGACCTCGAGTGGTTGTGCGTTTCTGGAGGAGCATAGTTCTTCATAAAAACATAAGGTTAAAACCCGAAGCACGTAGCCGGGAACCAGCAAGGACACAGCAACGATAAGTAATCAATTAGACAGCGTTGTTTTCTAATGTTTGGTCATATTTTACTTGGTATTTATGTACGCAGTTGAAAGTTTGGTTTTTATAAAGTCAGAGAAAAGCTGTCGAAACTGCAATATTAGATCGACCTTCAGCGCTAGACCACTGTGCTCCAAACTGCTGGGATCATGTTTACTAACAGAACAAACTTTACAAACCCAGTGCAGAATCCACTGGAGCATCACCATCACATTTACTGTCGTCCAAGGTGTATACTTTCCTACCTGAATAAAGAATGCGTAACTTAAAGAAACGCTCGGAAAGCTGTCTTTGAATCGTCCAGAGTACATCTAGCCAGATTACCACAAAAGGTCAGCTTCAAGTTATCCAACACTTTATGGTTCATCAACACACTCTACTGATCAAGACTGTGTTAGGAGTTTGAAATATGGTTCGGTGAACATCTTAGCATACCGAGCATTATGTGACCGGAAATGGGCCGATATTTTGTTTGCGGTGTTACAGTGGCTTTGGTGAGAAACAAACTTACCGTGTGTACCGTCAGCAAACTCCACCTGGTGAATACCCAGATCTTTTAAAGGAGGCGGTCTGACTGCAGCGGCTGCAGCAGCCGCAGCAACTGTTGGTGATGGCGTGGGATTCTTTGCTAGCGGACCATTGTGCCGGATTCCAGTTCCCTGGAACAGTGCAGCATTTATCGTGGCCGCAACACCGCTGGCTAGACCCATCGCAAGCCCAGGACCACTTCTGTTACCCGAGTTCCAATGAGCTTCACGATCCGAGGTCTCCGTAAAACGCTTCTCATGGTGAGTCTGCGTTGAAGACTGATCATTATGTCCTTTTGGTACCAACCCAGCTGTCATTGCAGCCACGGCAGCCGCGTGGGCGGCTCCAACCTGGAGCCGGTTCTGTTTATTAAGAGAACGTGATCCATAGTGCGGCGAATCGTCGTAGGTTTGCGCCCCCTCCATATCTCCTTCGCCTAATGACTGATGCCCGTACTCTTCTACGTCACCTTCCGCTCCCTTACTGCCTTGTACTCCACGCCCCATCCCATGAGCATCTCCTCCGAAACTTCCACCATATCGAGCACCGGTGAGCCCGAGTTCGTTCTCCGCTGGTATACCGGATTCTGTGGCCCAGCCGGCTGCACGAGCACCAGTCAAAGCACTAACCTCCTGGCTGGTAAACCCTGCGTCCAGAGCCGACTGAAGGGAAACAGGCGGAATGCAAACGTCAAAACGGATAGTAAACAGTGGACTCAAGGCGTCTCAAATTGAACTGTCTAAAGTTTTTGGTTCCCAAAATACGGCTCTGTGTAAGGGTGGAATGCATGAAGGATGACACCAATTTTAATGAATAAAAAAATCTTTAATAGCTAAGTATATGTATGGTGAGATAACGACTAGGGCTCTTGTGAGCAAACGAACTATACTAACGTGTAATTGTGTTGCGGGTTGCGTGTCCTGTTTGTGATAGTCGTAGAAAGCTGGAAGCATGGATCGGCAGTGAAAACAGTATAAATCAACCGTAAGTCTAAATGTCTCATGTATGTGATCCGCACTCACCTTGGTCACCACGCTAAGCCCAGGATGGCCTGGAGTCATCGGTACCAGTGGACGGTCGGAATCCGGTTCAATTGGGTCCGCGCCCAAGATACGTTCTGCTTTGGACTGTTCTGAGATTGGATGTGTAGCTGCCCAGTAGCCCTCGAGAAATTGACGAAGAGCATCTGTTGCTGCGCCAAGTGTATTCTGGTCCACAACGAATTCGAAGGCATCCTGTGTGTGTATGGACAGCAGAGAGCTTGCAACTGTTTGACTGAGAAAAAACCGACTGTCTGCAAGGAGCATGCACTTTTCAGGAGCCCTTGGTTAGCATCTGGCGTGTAATGATAATAATGTGGGTTGAAATAAACTCAGAGAAGGCAGGCTATAGACCGCGGCTGCGTTTACTTCGCAGTTAACAAAAAAGGTTCTGGCTGAAATTTGGTGATAAACGAAAAGCTGCGACGAACTCAAGAAAGTGGCAAGTTTCCGAATTGAAATTGCTCTATCATAAACCGCTTTACATCTGTTTCATTCTCACTGGGAACCATCAGAAATACGAATCTCACGAACCTCCAGAGAAATCTGAACGCGCAGCTTCAGCCGTTATGCCACAAGCAGCTGGTCACTAGTGTGATTAACTCGCAAAAATGAGCTTTCCAGCTAACAAGTCGTCACTCAAGGAGCTAGCCAGAACTAGAACAGGCGAAGGGAATCCACTGATTAAAAAGTGAATGCCAACAAATCCCGTTCAAGTACGAGGGTCATGGCAGAAGGGTTTAGCCTTCAACTGCTTACTGAGATTTCGTGAATTCGAATCTCCCAAGAAATTCGCGAAACTCCAACGGCTAATGCTTTCCAATAAGCATAAAACAACTTTTCAACGCTTCTAGACCTTTCGCTACATACAGACTTTTCTTACAGGACAAAATCTCCACTGGAAAGTTTCAAATCTCTTCGCAGAATTAAAAAGAATGTCCTTACGCCTTTTGGGAACTTTTGAAAATCACGAAAACTATCAAGTTGCCGAATTTTCTCAGAAGATCCCTGGAGACAACATTTAAAAATAATTCATCAAGACAATGGCAAAGCCGAAAGTCCGATAACACCTAGCTAATGGACCTGACCGACAAATTAGAAACGGGACGATTACGTCAGTAACGAATAATAGTGAGTTTAACGTTGCGATGTATTCAATATCGGTGATGAATCATCTGGGGTAAGGCAAGTGGTGACAGCTTGATGTATACGAATGTCTCCAAAGCAGACGTTACGAACGTAGCGTGGCTGTTGTTACTGCAGACACAAGAACGAACGCAAACCTCCGTAGACGACCAAGTTAAAGGCATCAAAATATGCTTTAACCTCGACCAATTCATTTGTGACTGAATTATGTACTCTCAAGAGCAAGGTCTAATGGTGGGAACTCTTTGAACAGAAAGCGTAACCTGATCCGAGTGTCCACCGGGGGTTTTCTGGTGATGCGCAGCTGACACATTCGTTGTGATAAAGCGCGATGAAGTTAATGAATGCTTTGAATATCTTAACACTTTGGGCCCTCACATTAAGTTCAACATGGAGCTATAATCCACACCGGGTACACTGCCCCTCCTTGACTGCATCTCACAACAAACCGAAACTTCAGACTGACACCCAATGCTGATTAAGCCGGTGTGTCAGAAGAAATTCCACCGATTGGTTCTCTGACTGCCTTAAAATTCGGTCAACCTGGTAAATTATTCACCTGGCCTGGGGGAAGTTCGTGTCATAAGCAGAAATTTGACAGACAATAAATCCATCGATTGTTTACCAAGCCTCTCTGAAGCGGTCTCAGGCATCTTCCAAAAGATTGAGACATTTCTTACAATGGCAGTTGGATGTCTAGTTCGGAAATGGTATACTGATAAGCCCAATCTGTTTGTGCAACGTCTGTCAGAAAAGAGGGCGGCTACCACCACCAAAACCCGCACAGGCCAGGAACTTACTAGAAAGAAAGGAAATTGGTAACCCTGAAAATGGTATGGTTCAGCTGTAGCATCATTTCGGTGGCTAGATGCCATGCTACCGGAAAGAGGCACGAGGATCGAGATACTGCCAGGTTGTCCAAGTCTAGACAGGAGCAGTAGAGATGCAGGGGTCGGGTTCGAGCCGCAGACCATCAGGTTAGTAAGTTTGCACCCTAACCACTGAGCCCTCTCAAGCTCAAGTAACCTTAAAAGCAGCAAATTGACGTAGTTATCAGATAAGGTAAGAAGCATAGTAAATGTAGCTGAGGATCTTGTGGCCATCTCTACTAGAACGGTACGAAAATATCTGGCTAGTGTTGGGCAATAAATCTAACGGCCAAGAAAAGTTGCATTCAACACTTTTCTAGGCTTACCAATCTGCAGTGCCCAGAATGAGAACACAGTCAACTGTAAACCTAAATGGGAACGACTAAACTGCTAAAATCCCCGGCGTCCTAATGGGCTACACCATGGGCTCGGTGAAATGCACAACGAACTGCTCGTTCGTCCAAATATCTCTTATAACCACCTTGCAACTACCACGAACTGTCACATTTCGATCGCTTTGAAATCGCAGTGCTTCTTGGGCACTAATTTATCTACAATTTCATCAATAAGTCGACTTTAAATGCCATGTAGTTAGCACCCGAGGAAGACCACGCTCTGTTTGTCCGCCTTTCGTTAGCTCCTTGTACCTGGGTATCACAGGATCACCGTCCCATTCTTGAAATTTCGGCAAACGTCTGCCCGCCCATGGTATGTCAAGAGGCCTGCGCTGCAGTGTCGGTCCTCTAAGCTCGATCCACTCTGCGAACGGATTGTCTAGTCTCGGCATTCTTCCAGTTTAGGACCATCTGCATTCCCGTCATCATGCTCAGCCCTTAGTGTCAGGACAACTGAACCATACACTTCACATACATCTGCACTGGCTAGTGCTGGAAAGTGAAGTTCTTGAGCTACTAGAAACTGCTCAGGCTGGTTAATTTTTCCAGCAGCTTAGCTCCCTTCTCCTGGATACAGATCTTGAATTCCTGAGAATTCAATCACTTAAATCTGGCAACCTAAGTTATGAGTGGAGCACTTTGCTTCATTTGGTCTAACATTTGTTCCACGTCTTTTTAGGTATTTCACAAGCTGGGTCTTGGCCTGCCCGAGGTGCCTTCGAGCCGTCGCACGCCATAGATCTTCCACACTTTTCTAAATGCCAATTCTTCACCTGGAACAGTGAAAATTGACAATTCTTTCCCATAAAACTAAACTCTCTAACTTTTTTGTTTTGTCAAGTTGTACGTATGGATACGTGCGTATATGTTCTTTATTCAAGGCTGTTAACTGTTTGATGCGCTCAGCCTGTATGTGTCCTATAACCCTCTTACGAGGGCTAAATAAAATTCCGATGTAGTATCATGGTTTGCGGGTGAAGAGAATACTGGTAGCTCAGTTTTTAATGATGGCCGGTGAGTAATGTACCTGCATACGTTTCGTCATCAGGCAAGGTGACATCATTACTGCGCAAAGGGCAGAAGTGCTTTTAGGTTGGAAGTGCAGTTTGAAGTGCAGTTGGGAGCATCATGATTCACCGGCTTTTCCACATCCGGCTGGACTGAGTTTCTTCTTGACCCACGACGCCGCAGTTAAGTGCAGCAACTCGCGACACGAGTTAAGATACGTAACAAGAAGTGAGGTACATTGTAGTCAGCTGCAAACATCGCCCAAATGTTCAGTAGGTAAGCCAGAACTCTGCCTCGGGATTAGGTGTATGCGTACACTCCTTAAGTCAACTCATGTGGCAACCGAGGTTCCTGCCACCAGGCATTTGTTTTTAATAGTTCGTATACTAGACACATCATCAGTAATCTTGTGCGAATTTTTTTCGTCCATCAGATTTTATCATTTTCGGTCGGCTAACACGATCTTTGCTGGTTCATGTGTTGAAAGCAACCAGCAGAAATAAATATTCAACGAAAGATCCGATATATCCTGTTGCAAGGTTTTAAGCGCAGGCATCCATTTAATACAGCTCTTGTGGTACCGGACTTGCTGCTGTTTGTGTGACTGACCCTCATAGGCCATTTTGAGACTCCAAACAATGCTGAATGAACGTCTGGCCACTGTATTCCACAGGGTCACTGCGGTACAAAACCCCTTTCTATAGTCACAAGTGAGCAGCTCTAGGGCGGATTCTAGTCATGTTGAATATTGTTTATCTGTTTAGCAAGGGATTCCTTGTGGTCCAATTTAGCCGGAACGGTCATAGTTGGTAGTTGGTAGTTGACTACCTTCCGACCGTCTTAGTGCGGAGAAAGCCTGATCCTAATAGAAATGGCACTGAGATATAATTAGGTAGCCGCTTTTTACCCATATGCAAAGTAGAAAAGGTCAAAAGAAATTCATTGTGAATGGAGGACAGTAGCACCAGAACTCAAGCGTTGCACATTCCCCCCACTCTCTCTACATCCAGGTCATATTCTGACTTCCAACGTCACGTGAAAACCGATAATGTTATCCCAGCTGTTTGGGTACGGGCCTGATCCAAAAGAGATTCCAATGCGCGTGGCACGAAAGGCAAAGAAACATTTTTTTAACAATGAGGTGATTCCAAGGTCAGGGTTATTCCACAACCAAACTCACCGGAGGACACTGAAGCAGCTTTTCCGCTGCAGCAGTCTGAACGCCAGCGTTCTTCTTCTGCTCTTTGCCTCGATTTTTAATCAATCGATTGAGCACTCGAATGCTGCTTATTTTAATGTAGATCACTATCGGAGCCAAGCATGTCTTTGAAACTTGACTCGGATGATTGATTGTGTCACAATCGAGCAGAAGGAGTTGCATTTTGCTTGCCAAATGGAAGATGCGTTCGAGGTCCTGTTGAACTTCCACTTATTGGGAAACGGAAATGAAAAAGATCATAGGTCTAAGCACCTTTAATGTAGATTTTAATCAATCATTTAATCATGTCCCAGCGAAACACAGTGTTGCATATTCACCCAGCTTTAACTAACGTTCGTTTATAAACTATTCAACATTATCAAAATCTTCTGGAAATACGAACTGCTAACTACCCATGGTGATTGCTTTGCATCTGTCATCTGGTTTTTTTCGTTGGGATACGTGTAACGAAGTTTGGTTTGGCGTTCGTCTTAGACAGCAGTTTTTGCGCAACAATCGTAAAGGATACGCAGCAGCTCAATCAATTAGCTTGAAAATTCCTGCCTTATAACTCTTGCGTTAGGCAATCTGACGACTCGTATCTCTTACGAAGTTGGGATAAACCACTGTTCGAAACATAGAATCCGATCCGTGAACGATTAGCATGACAGCCTGTGTGGGTCGCCCACATATCTTTTTGCGGTAAAATCGTGTTACCGATAACCCGGACAGTAATAACATATATTTAGCTTACACAGAGTAACCAGATGGCGACCCCGGCCGCGTTCCATGACATTCTTCTTGTCCAAGTGGAGTAGAGCACCAACACGCTTGGCGAGGGAAATATTCGTACTTACACGACTAACGATTATTCTGAAAGTTGTACGGAAGAAAAAATTGACGAAGTTCAGGTGACTGTCATGTCTAAGGGAGACGAATTAAAGGAAGAAATTTTTATACCAAATCGCCTGTCATCTAAGTTAATAAAGCTGACTATAGAAATAAGTTACACAAGCTAGAAATCGAGTCGGAATTGGAGTAAAGTTGGTCTGATCTGTCCAGCGGTCTAAATTATCCGTGCAATTAACAAACGGAAGTTAACCCACATCCCAATGAGACTTGTGTGACACTACACTGCACTACACTTCGAAAAAATTCCCATGCCTTGTTCTGGACCACTGATAAAGGGGTCCGTTTGGTGCATACGTTGACATACAACTACAAAGCGGAATTTCTCGTTTAAAGTTTCCAAGTACTATACGCAAGACAAACCAGTCGCTGTGCTGTTGTGAAGCGTCCGTGCAGAACCTAGTTTTTGCTGTCAGCCATGACGATGATACGCAGGTTGATATCACTTTTCCGCAGAATTCGTCACTGGCAACTACGGATAATTATCAGCGGCAACTTTCTCCGGCAGGACGCATCTTCATCGCGAAAGTTGGCGCCTGTCCAATGAACGGGTTGCGGCATGTATTGACGTGATACACCACTCATAAGGTTGCTGAAAATTCTTCGACAGCCCACGACCGGTTTCGCCCTTCTTGGGGATCATCAGGTAGGCGCAGACCCCGAATTTTGAAAACATCATAAACGAGAGATTTAGCTGGGTTCCAGCTGAGTCTCTCGTAGAAAACAAATTTGTCTGCAAATGAGTGTAATTCGCTAATTTTGTGCAATTTGGATTCAAGTAGAACATAAGGTTGACGGGAATTCTGGGACTGGGCCTACCTGATGAGCCCCAAGAAGGGCGAAACCGGTCGTGGGCTGTCGAGGAATTTTCAGCAACCTTATGAGTAGTGTATTATGTCTATGCAAATTTAAGGTTGTCTATGAATAAGCTGCACCATCAATACTTAATTCCGTGTCTCTGATGGGTCGTTTTACTTGCTTAGCATACAGTAGGTTACTCACTACCACCAGCTAAGCAATAAACTATGTCAGCAGTGTGTGGTGACGCATGATTCTTGCTTTGTATCAGTTTCATGACTTCCCTGACCAGGAGCTACCGTACATATTAAATCAAACTCATAAAGACTCTTGAATACTACCAAATATCTTGCATCTGGTTGAAGCTGCCAGCTTTTCCCAAACAGTTCAAACAGGGCCCATGATTTGTCCATTGCCATTCGCTTGTATTCTTTCCACCATCCATTTTAGAAGAGCTAAAATACCCACTTGAATCAACCGGGAGCCACATCTTGGCTTTGTGATCACAGGCTATCCCGCGCTCATCAAAGAAGGTGAACTCCTGTGACGTGGATACTATCGTTCACAAGACTTAATTTGTTACGATCAGTTCGCTTATGTTCACTGTAGGAAAGCAGATTCCCAGGAGTAAAAAATGAACTGTTATAATTAGTCATTGCAAGTACACCCTCGCAGGATTTCACACATTTCCTTATTTGGGTCCAGATTGTCCGTGACAGAACTATACGCTCACCTGCCGTCAAAATGCTTCTTCATGGCATCGAAAATGGCCTTCTGCATCATATCTGTCACTTCGTAACCTTTAAGAGCTGGACCAACAAAAACCACTGGACGCATACACGGAACAACTTCGTAGGGAGCGACAAAATCCGGCTGCATTTTGAGGAGAACAAACAGCAGAGTAAGTGCATTAGGTTGAGTCTTGCATGATGGTTAGACGGAGAATACATGAAAAATGCAACTGGATGTCCGAAGTCATACTTTGCTGGCGAGGATTCCAAAGCAGTGGAAGGTGATCACATACTGGCATGTTCACTGAAAGGTTTGCGTAATCGGCAATCAGCAACTAGCAAGGTAGAAGTTCTGTTCTCTGGACTCACACAGGGGGTGTGAAGTTGCAGGCAGTGACCTCAGCTTCAGCCTAATTTTCATTATAGATAATAATCTTCAGCCCATTTAATTCCATTCTCCCAAACAGGAAGAGCGCTTCCTAAGCGATCGTTGGCAAAACGTCCTGCTGAAACCCTTGCTGCAACTGACTAATGACATCAATCTGCAACTTTGGGTTCAAGTGGAACATAAGGTTAACGGACACTATGGGATAGTGTCTACCTGATGAGCCCCAAGAAGGGCGAAACCGGTCGCGGGCTGTTGAAGAATTTTCAGCAAGCTTATAAGTAGTGTACTAATCTGACATCCTTCTGTGGTCGCTCCTCTCCAGTTTTCTTTGTGAAGTCACTGCCGTTTGAGAGTAAACAGTCCATCCTAAAATGAACGACTAATAAAATAGTGACCCACCTGCTTAACCATGTAGAATAACTGCAGAAATATTGGCGTTTTTAAGTTTAGTGTGGAATCGATTTATTGGTTCAACGCGGATATTTTAACTCTGAAAATTAGGTTTGTTCCGCACTTAAAGCACTTAACTTACATTCGAGCGAAAGCCAGACCGTTCCCTCTGTTCCCTGAATAAGGATCACATCAGACAATTTTTAATTGGCGGAATAATTTACCGAATGATCGGCAAGTCAACTGTGAATTTTCATATGATGTACGAAAAAACATTTCGGAGAATTTTATGATGAGTCTCCGGTTAGAATTGGACCACTTTTTTGGAACGCCTTTCCACAACTCAGCCGCTGTGTAGTTAGTTTGTTAGTTTGACACATTGATCAAACTGATTAAATTAGCAATTCCAAGGACGGAGAAGCATTAGTATTCTGGGTGAAATTGAAGTTGCCGCCTGGACGTGCCGCTTGATCAACGAATGTCTCAATTAAGATTCATCCAGCCGAGTCGGACTACGCATGTGCTCACAATTCAATAAACTGAGGTGCCATACTGCAATCCCAGTTCGATCGCACAATATTTTATTTCGACATTTAACATTTACTTGTTTTCATGCTCAACACGATCGTGATCAGAGACCGTAGTTTACAGCAAAAGCAGACAATTCTAACAGATCCGAAACTCCGATTACAACCGAACATTACAACTCCGATAACAGTTACGAAGTTCACTGATCAATCTTGTCTTGACAACTTATGCTTCAGAGCAGTGCATACTACTCACAAGTGGTCGAAGGAGTGAGTAGAAACATCCATGCCTCGGACGATTTCCTTGTCTGGCTTCGTCGAAAAACCACTTCTTTTGTCATCTAAGCCCTTCTGTGTACCCTGCGTTCTACGAGGCAGACAGTGTGGTACGAATCAGAACTGGTGACGTTTGCTGTCACTTTGCAGTCTGATCAAACTTTTCGACATTACATAAAATTGCTGCAAGGCAGCACGTAGCCAAGCCAGATAAATATCAAAGCGAACTTGAATTGGTTCATTTCAAGTGATGATCTGGCGGCACCGTCTTGCGTTTAAAAATGCACGTTGGAAAGCCTTAAAAACTGAGGCTAATCTATGCTGTTACTAAATGACGGTAGATATTATGACCTGATGATCCGTTTCAAGCGACAAGAAAATCGGCTATGCGTATAAATTCTGCACATACCACAAAAGCTTTTTTTTGTTATAGTGGGTGCTGGATTTGCTCCGACACAGCTTGATTCAATGGCCCCATGTGCCGCAGGGTCGAGTGCAAACACCACAATTATCAAGTTAGGCTACCAGTAGAAATTGTTGTGGGTGGTCCGTCCGTCAAATAGACGTAACAGACATCCCAAGCGCCGTTAATTCCTTGCGCTAGATGAGCAGGCAGGCGTTCTGTGCTTCTAACCACGGAGCTAGTCTAATGCCAATCTGTCTGTCTGATTTCGATGGACGAGCAACAAAAGACGTCACACAAACGCTGAAAAAGTACATCATATTATAGTGCAAAATTGTGGAGTGAAAAGCAATTCTGTGAAATAGAACAAGACATGCCTCGGTAGTTTAAATGGAACCTGCGAATAACTTCAGTCCAGACATTCTGGCCTAAGTGGATCACAGTAGATTTGTACCTTTTTGGAAAACACCTTGCGTTTCACACCAGGACCCATTCCCGGTATTTGGGTCTGTTTCTTTCCCGATGCCGCAACACTTCCCGCGTCTGGTGGAGAAGCGCCGAGTCCATGTCCTTCTCGATAATCATCTTGATCGTCATAAGCATCTACAAATTGAATATAGAACAGTGCCGATATTGGTTGGAATTCTGCAACTTCTGTGAATAAGTACGCGGAATTGCCATATCAGTTTCAGTCACCCTGCGCATTCCATACACAACGGGAGCAAATTTGACAGATTAACAAAGCTGTCATGAATAGCATGGAACAGGAATGAAGTAGGTGGTAGAATGATCGCAGACAACGTACCAGGTCCGAAGTCGATCGGTGGAGAAGACTCAGGCTGTACTTGTCGGCTGCCTGCCATCACTGGACCCCGTCGATCACTGAAATACGGTAAAGTGCGGTTGAGGACATGTGAAGTTTTGCAGTAATTGTTAAATTACAGACGGAGCAAGTCTATCTCTTGGAGCGCAAAAATTTGTGCAACAAGCAACTGACTGACTTACTCAGCCGAACCGTACAGGAGACTGCGTGGCCTACTTCGGTCAGCATCCGTGGCTGGAAAGTTGAAAGAAGGTTGTCTATTACCGAATGTTCAGTCAAACAAACTCGCCTGTAGAGTAGCTAGGGGGTTACAGTAACCTCGATGACCTTATCAACTGTACCAGTCAGTATAAGACATGGACTACCGGATAAGATAAATCGGTGAACACTAGGATTGGAACCCGACAAGCAAGTTTACCGAGTTATCCACCTGGCTAGCATGGTGCATAGATTACTGTCTCAGAAGGAAGGATTTTTCATCCCATGAATAGGATGAACGTTGATATTTTGAAAACGCCTTGGGTGAAGATTGTTCTGGTTGTTATGTCCTCTCTATGAAACAAAATTTGTTAATCCACCAAAATTTGGAGAAGTAAGGACATTCGGATCGAAGGCGCTCTATCTAGTCATTTTACTTTACGTGTGACGTGCTTTCGCCAATTAGAGCACAAGACAAGAGAGGTGTAAATAACTTGCTCAGTCCAAAAGTTGGAGAGAGCTGCAGAGTATTTCCAGAAGGGCTGCGAAGCTTCTGCCGAGATCACCATAATTCCTTACACTACAAAGGGTTTTTAGTCAAAAAAAATGTGATACAAAAACTGGACATATATGCTACTTGATGCGTGCAACCTGGTAGAAGGTCCTCCTGTACTTCGTATTACAGCGACTGTTCTTACTCGAGGCTATGACTATTTTTATTTGAGTTTATCATCGAAATTGTGTGGGCAAACCAAATTCGAATTTGTCAAACTGGCTTGGCTTAGGAGGGCTGTACATATGGAGATGTGGATTGCGCAGCTTCGACGATGATGTTCCTCAAGCTGAGGTAATGAATAATATCCATGAGATACAAGCTGAACGCGTCGAACGTTGAACCACGACAAAGATATGCACAACCACGTGGAGGGTGGAAACGAGCCAGGGGAGGTCAAACAATCACTTAGCAGTGAAGTATAAGAGCCATTACCAGCAAACTCAGCTGCGCTGGTCACTGCCGTCTTCCTGGATGGGGATGCCGAGACGGAACACATCAACGGTTAGAGACACTGTCAGATATGGCCCAGTCGTCCCCTCAATGGCGTTCGTGCATTCGAGCTATTGCCTTCAATGCATAGCTCCCTTCTTAACCCCTCACTTAACAGTCTGTATTTACGTGCCAATTTATCAGCTCCCCCCTCCAATGCGCAGCTACCTACCCCACCTCCTCAAAATCATCGGTGAACGAAACTGTGGCAGCTACAACCACTGTACGACAAGTACGCGGTTCTTACAGCTGATAATGATGATGAAGATGATGAAATATGCAAGATGATTCCTGAAATTTAGAAAAATTTTCTCTAGTGGTCATTCCAAACAGGCTTTAGGGGACGAGGCTGACGGTTCCTTCACTTAGTTTGTTTTAAAACAGGGGACTATATTCTGTCTCTGTCCTAGATACAATTTGATCAAATAATATCCTGAAATTTGGACTTTGTAAACTATTCTACCTGATTAGCGAGATACACTCAATTGCATATCAATTTGGTTTTGATGGCAGACACACATGGAACCTACCTGATTCTCTAGTTAATGATGATTTCAACTTGAATACTTCGTACATCATTCAGCGACTCGTCAAATTTCCGGAGAAGATAAATCACCAACAATCTTCTGGTCTTGTCAATGCATATATCATGCCAGAAATCCTTTGTAGGAACAGCAGTACACCACAAGTAACGTCATACGAAAGGGGGGTCATTAGACAAATTTGTACCGGAAATGAAGTGTTGAGGAGGAAAGAGTTGGACGCAACAGTGAGAACAGAATTTCTTTCGTCTGTCCCATTGTATACGGCCTATGGGTAGTTCAGATTGATGTCATCAACTGACAACCGAGTCAGCACGAGATTGCATTCATTGCTTTGATCTGCGCCAGTGTGATAGAAGGCAATAGAACGCTGGCGGCTTACTCCAACCTAAAGTGGGTCCAGCCTGAAATCCAAATGTCTTACCCTACATCTCGGCTGCTCCTCTCCAGGCTTGGGCAACCTGGCACTACCTCAGCTCTCGTACTACTTCCGGATGGCATGGCATATAGGTACCGAAAGGTCACTGCTGAATGACACCTTACTTTCCAAATGCCCTATTGCAAAGCAGCGGTTGACAAATTAAGTTAAACACAGATGTCTCAATTTTGTGGAAAAAGTCTCCTCATGTGAAAGACGATAAGCCTGGCTTTTACCAGGCGAGTGGTCTCTAATCTTGAGGTCGCGATCTCAGTAGGACGTCATTACTTTAAGCCCCCTTAATAGATCACACGACGACTCAAGAGATCTGCAGACATATTTTTTGGAGCATAGATTTTTCTAAACATACCCAGTGTCACTATCGTCCCCCGAATCCACCCCCCCCCATACATTTGTTAGGGTCGATTTTCTTTCGGAATTGATTACACAACGACCTTAACGCTGGCAACCAGATGAGTATTATTACCACATTCACCTGTCAGATGTGACCTCACTGAAGTGTTCCAGCTTCAAGAAGGTAAGATGTTGCACAGCTGTTCTCCTTGTAGCGTAATGAAAACAGCCTACCCAGGCATTCAGAATTCCTAATAAAGGAATAAGATTCTCGATGTACGGAAGATTTGAGATGATCGCTGTATGAGAAATACGATAGATGCGTTCGTTGACCATATTCTACGGGTTCGAACCAGTACACGTCCAGCACGAAAAAGAACATCATGGACAGCAACCTTGTGAGTAGTGTATTACGTTTAAACACCATGGACATTCCCAGTGATCACGGTTATAATTTCGAACGCTGTACGCAACCGTCCACTCGAATAGTAAGGACGTTATTCCTCCATCCAGTCAGGTCAGGAAGCAAGCATAGTGCGGAATGGTGCCAAATGAAACAGCGCCAGATCTTTTCCGGATAAGCCCCGCCACGAATGCAAAAAGTGCATGCGCGAAAAGTTAAGCCCCGCCACTTTTTGCCAGCTCCAATTTAATGTGCGCACACAAACTTGACCTATTTTTGATGAAAACAATTCCTTATCCGCATCTAGGCTCATTTTGTGCAAAAATTTTCTCCGTTCGGACGTAAAACCTTAAATGAACTTTCTGACGCTTTCAACTCTCGTTCATGACAAGGAGACGGCAATACGTTTTTTGCAAAGCCACGGAGTGATCCATCAGCAACGTTTATGCAACAGTGGCCACCAAATGACACTTTCAACTGTTTCTAACAGGTGGAGGTGTAATGCCCGACAGTGTCGGCAAGAAATCGGTCTTCGAAAGGGAACTTGGCTGGAGCGGTCTAGGATGGAGTTTAGGACAGTAATTCTATTCATTTATTGCTGGTCCAAAAATTTGGCAAAAATCAAATTCTGCTCAGAGGAATTATCTATAAGCCACACGACCGCTGTTGACTGGAAGAACTTTCTTCGCGAAGTTTGCGCCTGGCGGCTTTTGCAGAGTCCAACAGTTATCGGCGGCCCAGGTCTACACGTCGAGATCGATGAAACGCTAATATCTCGCCGTAAAAACCACGCAAGGCGGTCCTTCCCCAACAGTGGATTTTCGGAGGGATCTGCCGGGAAACTAAAGAGGTGTTCATGTATGCAGTGCCAGATCGAACTGCAGCCACTTTGATGCACACAATCCAGGCCTGCATCGCTCCCGGCTCAATCATCATCTCCGATATGTGGGCATCATACCAAGGAATTGAAACGACGATTGACACGAATTATACTCATGAAACGGTTAATCAAACCGAAAACTTTGTGGATCCAACGACTGGAGCTCACACACAAACCATCGAATCTCTTTGGCACGTCTACAAGATGCAGAATAAACGCCAATGCGGCACACACCGATCTTTAGTGGACAGCTACTTGTGTGAGTTCGTTTGGAGGCAAAGGTACCGAAAAACGGACCTTTTCATGCAAATTATTAATGACATGTCCCAAGTTCACCCTCTTCAATAAAAACCAAAAGTACAAATTTCATATCCTCTTTTTTCTAATCTTTTTTGGGTGGCTGGGGTTAATTTTTTGGCGGGGCTTATCTGGAAAAGATCCACAGCGCCAGTCAGGTACTGCGTGCGAACAGCACAATGAAAAGCCGGACAGCTTGAAGCATTAACCTGTGTTTTAGAAAAAGCCACTCGGACGAGGAAAAGCAGAGGACCTACAATTTAGCCAGCCGAAACATTTACGAGGCACGACATGAATGTTGGCCATTGAATGGATCACAACCTTGAGCGATGGCAGGTTATATCAAAAGACTATTCAGCGAAGTTACTAATCAACAGGGCGGAAGCGAGAGAGGTCCATGACCAATCGGCACATACAAAAAAGGAACAGCGACACGAGTAGCTGACCTGTCAACCTTTCAAATTCTACTTTGTTTAAACAGCCACCTAACTTTAGGGTCCCACGCCGTGGAACATATAAAAGTTAATCCCGCTTGCGCTCCAATTGTATGTACTAAGCCACAAAATTGTGCGACTCATCATCGTGTCCTCTACTCATCCTTTTTCGCCGATGTCTTATTGTGGTAAGACATCAAATTACTCCCCATATCTTGTCAAATGGTCCCATACGTGGATAAGCTGCAATTTCCTTCTCAAAGCAGGCATGCGACTTTCAGACGCAAATGTCCAGCTTATTTTTTTGGGGGCACCGTGGCAACGGACTATCCGTCCATTAGTGTTACTCTGAGCCGAGTAGTGACAAGCGACTGAACGAGTTAATGGGTCCGTTTTGACATGCCCCACTGACAGTAATACAAATGCTGAAATTATCTGGCTTGACAGTGTAGAAGTCGGTCCGGAACGAAGAGATCACGCAAGCGATACACAAGGATAAGATGCTTCAGGCACCATTCGAACACCTAGCCGAAATCTATGTGCACAGAGATTGAGGCATGTCTATCAGTCAGCGTGTTTTCTGGCATTTGAGCACTACATATTCAAATTCGCGCAGCCCAATAGAAGGACATCGTATTTTGGAGGGGCAGAACAGTCAGTTATGTGAGGACATCGTCTGCTTTGCTGTGAATACTAACACAAAACGACAAATCTTCGGGTTATTTGAGCTAGCCTGTTGTGCGTGAATCAATCACAACGTGAAAAAAACTTACAAGACTTTAGATGGGGTGGTATAACCGCACCTGAGGTGGCTGGTAAATCCGCTGCAGTCTGAGATGCCAGGTGCGGGGCATTTGTGCTATGAATCTGCTCCAACTTTGCCGGACTAGGAATGAAACCCAAGGGACTGCCAATTCGAACCAAGCGTCCAATCCACCAGTGAGGATCGAATCGTTTCTTTATATGAAGAAAATCTCTTGGTTCAAAAGAGATAACCCTTGTTGGAGCTGGGGCATCGGCGCCGTAGAATACACCATCGAAGCTGATATTGGTCCGGACAGCGAAAGCCACAGGTTTGTACTTTGGAAGATTGGAAGAAGAGGCGTACTAACCAAATTCAGATCAATCAACACGGCTTGAAAAACTGAGATATCAAACGATACGTACTTTCCCAAATTCAGAAGGTACAAACAAGTGATTCCAGTGTGAGCTAATAGAATAGTTTTGAACTTGTTACTTAGTTTGTTAGACAGCCGGAGTTCGAACCATGACGCCCAAATATTTGGGCAATTATTGAGCTCGAAATTAGTTACACAGCTCATTCGCCTCAGGGTAGGATGGGTGGTGTTTGCAGAAAAGTGGTGCAGATGTCTACAGATAGTGTGCCTTGCTCATCGGCGCTTGATAGCTCACGACGGTTCAGTAGTTAAGGAGGCTCAAATCCAACCTCTGCATCTCGACTGCTTGAGCAACCTGGCGGTACCTCAGTATTCGTGCTTTTTTCCGGGTGCAATGATAGTTAGGCACTACAACTGGACTGAACTACTTGCCGTTCCAATCGCAATGAATCACCGAACCGGTGCCCCACTACAAGTGTTCGGAACAAAGAAATTCTAAAAACATTAACCTTCAGAAAATAACCGGGTGGTGTCGTAAACAGGATGTTGCCTCTTCTACAAGTGTTTTTTCCTTCAAATTCACATTCGACTTTAAAACGGTTGTATAGCTGCTTCCCAAAGTAGGGCCTCTGTGGAGAATGTGGCCACTTAATGCATCCAAGTGATGACCTCGCTTCAGATACGCCATGTATCAGATCGCGGAAAATTCTAACTAAAACCGTGGAAGCTTGCAGAAATGATCATACATGAAATTTCCAATAGCTACGGCCATGTAATTCTGAACTTTTCAAGTCTTCCTTGTAAGTTTCGGTCTGCCTCTTCATTGGTCACCCGGCTAGATGAATATTATCCGTTACTGTAACGTAATGCTTGCTTCAGTTGTTTTTCACTCTGATCATGATCACTTTTCTTGTGTTCTATTTTGCAACATAGCGTCTACCCAGCCATCCAAGAAAGGCACTTTAAATTCGTTTGGCCTTATGATAGCACAAAACACACGAACCTAGAGCTGAACATGAAGTAAATATGGCTAGCTTATATGCTGGTTCCCCCAGTGTCCAAGAGATGTTTAGTGAGTTCGGTTTTTTTTTAACACTTAGAGACAAATATCTCAACGGACGGTGGTGAACAAAGGTTTACCGCTTCACCAGGTTCCGTTATTCTATTAGCCGATTTGATTTCGAGTAACACTAAAAGATACCTTCAAATGGATGGACAAATGGATTTACCGACATACCTTGGCAGCTTCGAGCTCACGCTCTGCGATCTCTTCGAGCTGAGCTCTTTCTGCTTGGAGAATGAGATCGAATTCATCGCTTTCTCCGCTTTCGCTTGACCGACGCGAACTCTGGTTTTGTTGGGAAGAATATTGATGTAAGCTAGCAGGTGGAGATAGAACTACTTAAGAAACTGTATTCAGGCTATCAGACGTGCATCGAACAGGCAAATCAATAACCCCATGCAATCATGCCGGAAAGTTACAAGAGGCGGCTAGCAGGCATACAATAAGTACTCACAGGTCTGGAGCCGAGGGAGGAAAGAACAGGTGAACAGAGGAAATGACTTATGTGAGCACATCTTCTGATAAAATCATCACTTCACATGGGTCTCGGAATAACTGCCATGAACTTTGCACTACAAGGGTAAGATTTCATTAGCTGGTGGTAAGCTCAAGCGCTTTATTCGTCTGTGATAACAGAGAAGTTCCTCCCCAGGAAAGGAAGCTTCACGGCTGCGAAATATCGATTACTTCAGACCGATACCTGCTCCTAGGAAGACATAACAAAGCCAACCTGTTCAGGTTCCAAAACCCTTAGCGTGGAGTCTGTTTGCCATGATCCACTATCGAATTATTCACTTAAGGGTGCTGGTAGTTTGGATTAGTTTACTGGGCAATCGGCAGTGTTTCTATGTAATAACAAACGCCCAAGGCTTTTCTGTAAAGAGTTGTTGCTTCTATGAATAAGTTTGTTCAATCCAAGGAGGAATTTGTCCTCAGACAGCGCGCCCTTACGTGCCATAGTCCACCCAAAACAAATAATCATTCAACTTTCAAAATATCGCGGTAAAAGTGGTCGGCGGACTATGTCGGCCCAGCGAGTGAGGAGAACGTGTTTGACTGTGTCGGCCAGATAACAGAAGGCGAAACAGTCGTGCACCCAGTCAGCTGTAGGCTTGCCACAAACTTCCGTCTGCATCTGGAGTATACTCAGCCATTGTTACTCAATTTAGGCGAATTGGGTCTATCGAGAAACAAATATTCCACGATAGATCTCTTGTACCGCTTTTGGAAACGCTTCTCATTACCAGGATTGCTCCAGTAATATATCTGATTGTCGGACCCGCCCAGGTTGCGACCTTTTTTGCTGACTTCATTTGGCGAGCGTAAGACCGACTCGTGAGAAAAGTACACGGTATTTCTATACAGCAATAATAAGAGTTATTGCCTGGCCGACTCAGTGTGACCAGTTCATTGTAGTATAATTAAGTGTGAATCGGCGCATCACGAACAACTGTTTGATCGGGTCAATTAAACTTCAAAGAAATTCTGTATGAAACCCATAATTTTCAGTCAATATTAACAGAAGAGATTTGGTGTGCAAGTGTCGGTTCGTAAAATCTCGCCTCAGCAAAAGCTGATTTAAACTACCGCTACAAACTGCTTATGGGTGAAGTGGAGGGAGTATGTCAGGGTTATCTCCTGAATTCTCCAGGAAATTCGGGACCGCCCAACGGTACTTCTGTGGTCGTCTGCCTTCTCTCTCGTTGCTGGATTATTATGGCTATCAGCATATAGAGTTGGTACGATTCGGGATACCACTGTCTGATGCGCCCATCAATACCGTTTGCAATCGTCATGACCTGCGTGGCCATGAATTTGCTGTTCTCATGAAAGTACTAGTTGGTTACGCTTGTGACATAATGTCGGTTTGCTCAAGTGAGGTGGCAGTCCAGCAAGATTGAAGGGGATGGTTAACAAGAGAACACATGAAACAGCCATATAGTAAGTCTCAAAAAGGATACGCAAAAAAACTTTCCAAATAAAATTGCTCAGTTTTTGGCAATCCAAGCCAACTATTAGTACCCATGTGTAGGTCGTCCTGTTCCAATCTCTTCACTCGCAAATCAGATGATGTGTTCATTGATCTCGGAGTTTCGGAATATAAACAACTTGCACTTGTTCCAGAAAAACAACAAATTATATTGCCCTTTATCTCAAATCTAAAAAGTCCATTTTTGCAGGGATTAAGGTGAAAATTACCAGTCGCTTCAAACACATATTAAGCTCTGTTGGCGAAAAAACACTACCGTTAATTTTGAGTAAGGTATTTTTGAGCCTGGAAGGATGTTCCGTATTGGACAAAAATTTCATCCGATACATCCTGTTCAAATACTAGTTAACCACAAGGCTGCCAGTGACTGAGTAGTCAAGTGTCCTGGAGCTCGCCGGGCCCAGACTCCCTGGAGTTTCATGAGGTGTGCACAGCTGACTATTCCCAATAAGGATTAAACAACCATAAAGTGTTTCTTGGATTTTCAGCATAGACTGGCATCACTCGCAGGAAGGACGCTTTATTAAAATTTCCAGATTCCTTCACACTACCAACGAAAATTTCGTCAATTGTTGGATGCAAATCAGTAGTGTTCTGAATAGTGTGTTCAAAACTGTTGAATTGCGTGATCGACTTCTCCTTCAGATTGGGCAGTATGAAATAGTTTGTTTCATCCATTGAATGGACAGTTCTTATCATCGTTGCCATGAGAAGGATGACCCATCAAACGCATTATCTTGCTTACGTTGGTGCTATGAAATACAATGGTGGTTGTGTTATGGCTGTTACAAAGACACCGGTGGCTGTATTGTTAGGTAAACATAAGGATAACTAAGTTACCTAGGCAGTCGTCGTCGTCGTTCATGCGATTTCAAACAGCAAGAACGGAGAAACAAGGACTTCAACCGACCCATTTCTTCATGTTTGACTAGACTTGGAGCGCGCTGTGGAACTGAACGTTTTAGTTGTAGTCTTCACTTCACAAAAGACAAACAAAGTTCCGTTCACAAACTCTGGATACTTGCAAAGTGTGAAGCACTCTCAAAAGCTCGATTCGGCGACAGATCCGTTTTCGCTGGTAACATCCTTCCAAATATGTTAGCCTCTACTACGACGCCCAGATTTCAGGTGTTGATCACTTTCGCTCCCTCCATGAACTGGAAGAGCCCACGAGGCACCTCTGTGCTACTTGTATACAAGAATACGTCAGAAGCATGTGAGGCAGTTCTTCCAAAACGGGCATTTCACTACTCGATCAACAGATCAGTAGCAATAAAAATGCGTCGACATTCATGTGTTTCAGTGGCGAACCGTGAATTTCCTGCCCAATTTCTGTGCGTCGTATTCCTTGCTGTTTGCTTGAAAATGGCTAAGTTGAGCAAAATGTCACGACTCGGAAATTCAAACACGAAAGGAAGCCATGGCTATCATGCTTCCAGATTTTTTCTCGTTGAAATATCCGTACATACTGTCGCCAACCGGAGATAGACCAATCAAAAATGCAAGCTCTTCCGGTAGTCAGACAGCACTTAGATTGACGACTAACTTGGTGCAATCTAACAATGACTTTTTGGCGCGAATCAAGCCATTCTTTTATTTCACTCAGTCCTCTTGGAAACAATTACCTGTATGCTTGGGAAATTAGTTCACCGAGCTGTTCTCTGTAACAACTGGGTGGTTCTTGCGCCAGCCCAGTGTCCGAGAAGTTCAAAGGTTGAACCATGTCTTAGTTTATGCTTACCAGTATCTTATCCTACACAGTTCCTTCGGGAAGCAAGGCAGCTCTTCTCCGGAAGGATGCCATGCTGAACTATTTTTCTTGTCCCATACGCAGCGGCTGCTTCCGATATCTGTAAACATGAATTTTCCGTTTCGTACCGCAAACATCTTTAAGTCAATTGCGAACAACTATCGTCCCTTGACACCTGGCTGTCTGAAAGAGTGTATTCAATGAAACACGGCAACTATCCATAAATATGACAACTAAAAATGGTTAATCGTTATTCGTTCATTAGTGCAGCACAGAGGCAGACAAAGACAGGCACAGAGCCTAAAGAAAACACTCGGAAAGGAAGTTAAGCAGCCGTGAACTTGTGACAGTTCTACAATGAGTGATACCTAGCGTCAGAGGGCGCTTGCATGGCATAGTGCATGTCAATGAGGTTGCAAAATGACTTCGTTTCATCGCTCATGCATGCATACTTTGAAGAAACTGACGCGCTTCAGTAGAACTAGAAAACATACGCATAGCATTAGATCCGATCAGTGCTGAAAAAGATTGTATATCGAAATCCGAAACTTCAGGTTTGTCACCCAGACGAACAGAATCATTGAAATTATCGAAATACGATGATGATTTTGTATTTAAAGCCATTGTGTCACATGCATACGGTCTGCAGCTGACAGCTAGTAACAACACCTCGTCACAGTGTTTTATTGCTAACAAGAAAAGGCAGGTGGTAAACATTCGGAACAAATCGTACGCACAAGAAATTGAGGTGTATGTGTAAAGCAGACACACACATAGACTGAAAAGACAAAGAGTAGACCTGGAAAAAAAACAGACATTAAGAGGGACGAGAATCCACACATTGAGCTCAGAAGCTCAGCTTTGAAAAAATTCCTTGAGAACAGCAGACGAACCAGATGGGAAGCCACTGGGTTTGTATAAATAGATGTTACTGTCTATAAATGCACACCGTTGCTATTCAGGCAGCACTCTGGAAGACACATGCCCACTTCAGAGTCTAATGTGTGGGATAAGTCTGTAAGGACGGTCTTAAAATAGGTTCACAAACATTCAAATCATTTTACAAAAAAATCCACAGTGCTCCTTTTTCAGAAACCTACTTAAAAAAAAGCGGGTGAACCATGATAAGTAAACGGTAAAGTGTGGTTAGCCTAAAGTTTTGAGCGAGTTAGTAAGCGTAATCCTGAATGCCTTAGGACAAAGGGGTGCGTGAGAGCAGACATTTCTGCATACCAAATCCACACACCTCAAAACATTTACCATGGTAACGATCAGCAAATTGAATTGTGGGTGGGCTTGATTACATCGAACTTCTGACACCCTGCACGATGGTTTAATTGAATTGCAAAACCGATAGTAAAATGGAGAGGAGATGTACATACCACATTAAGGTGTATAGATCGGTATTGTGTGGCAAGGCTACACTCATCTACACACCACACTTGACAAGCGAACCGCCGGGGCTCCGCATCCTCATGCCAATTTAAGCCGGACCTAAATTAGCCAAATTGCTTTGAAACGCTGTGAACTCCTGGTTATTCAAATCCCCGGACATGTAGCGTTTGACCGTCCTTTATCGTATGCTTGAGCCGATTCTGCATAAGACAGCACACAGGTGACGGGATCTCGTGACTCTGACACCATGCTCTACTGGTGATCTCCAACAAGGATGAAACAGCTACATAGTGGTTACCTTTGACCGCTGGATTTATTCGGACTCAGACTGTTTTAAACGCAGTCGGTTTTTTATGCCCCATTTGCATTTGACGAAGAGATATCGAATAGGTAATCTTCATTCGGTTTTTTTGTTCACTACGGGAACATTTCCAACGTCTCGACCAACAGAGAGTCGTTGCCATTTTAGAGGGTTCCATCTGGTCACCTTAGTTCCTGGACCTCGTCGACTTCTGCATACAAACCCCGAATAAGTGTGGAGAATCACAGGTAGGAATACTTTTGTGTGCATACGCATCACAGCAAGTAGATCCGGGACTATGTTGCTATTTTCCATTTGAGCAGCTTTGCTGATTTGTAACAAACAGTTTAGAAAGTGTCTTCCAGTGCCAGCAATGGGATGCGTGATATGAAAATAGCACTGTATATCCTGACCGAAATTCTGTCGCCGACAACACGAGACAAGGTTTATTGTGCACACTCAAGGGCATGAGTGTCAAAGGACTAAAATAGCATATCGATCAGACTAAAAACCGCCAGTCCAGCGGTCGGCGTCATCAGAATCCAGTTGCCCGAAACATTAAAATCCCCGATGAGAGGAAGCACCATTGAATTCGGGTTTCCTTCACCCCAATTGACATTCTTTGAGGTGGAGAGTGCGTATAGTTCTAAAAGCAAGATAACGTTATGGTTATTTGTGTACATTCTGCCTATGATGGTGCTTTTTATGTTCCTATTTTCGAGTACTCTGTCGACTGCAGGGACCTGGTGGAAACATAAGATGCTGAGATGGGCCAAATGGGCCAAATAGATAACTCTCCTCCGACAGATCAGTTTGTAACACTCCATAGATTAAGCTGCTAATTCCATGTACCGTCAGTTGGCTGTTTGTTTCGCACAACTCTGATCGTCCAGCCAGGTATCGGATCGGGACGACCCAGGGACGGTCAGTCTACGACTTACTAGTAAACTCAGTCAAGTTGATAATTGTCGTCTCCCCGGGTAGAGACCGCTGGACGAGTCAAATCAATGGTTGATGTGGCTGTGCAACCCTGCCAATGACTCCTTCCGTTACTGCGTTTCTCCCCCGCTCCCTGTCATGCTGGACAAACAGAGTCATTTAACGACTATGAAGTGTTTGAACTACCGCCTCTAACCTGTGGCTATAATTCCCCTATTCTCCTGATCCTCGGTGAACGAAACTCTGGTAACTGGGGACATTTTGTTAATTACATGTTTTGTAGCTCAAAAACCTGATAGTATCACAATCGTACGGACGCATGCAGACCAAGCGATCGTCGGAGTACATGGATAAGGTTGCCAACTGGTCATTCATTAGCTCAAGATTCCAGGCGTCCTTGAGGAGGCTGTAACATCTGACGTGACTGTTTCGTCAACCTGCTCTTGTCTACTGGTGCTAAAAGGGGTACGTTACGTAAAGTGCATGACGTTGTAACGAGCCGTTTAGTGTAGTCGTGGTTTTAAAACCCTTCAAGTGAGTGAGGAGGGAGTGTTTTGCTTCGCAATCAGTGTACTAATTAATATATTTCTGACACTAAACTAATAACCAGTATTTTAATTGAGTGTACTCAAATTTAGCTGCTTGTATCACTTGAGCATTATCCGCGCTAAGCAAGTTGATGACTTGAGGGAGCCAGATGTCTATTTTCCGTCCAGCAGAAGTGAATCCCGTTCACAATGTTGTGAATGTTTTAGATGCTGTCATGTCGGCCAGCCTAGCGCACCGCCGTGCACCATGAATCAGCATATCCATCGACGTTATCGTCAATGCCCTCGCGACATCGCGCGGGGCAACCGTAAATAAACCTTTACCGTTGAGGTGGGGCAAGAATCATGGTATCTATGAAAAACTTGGTGTCTAAATAATTGTGCCGAGGACTACAGAAGTTTAGCAAGTTTTACACATTTTTTCCCTAAAAATCGCCAACACTAGAGCTAACTTGGCCCGCACAGTGAACTGCTGGGGCAGCATGACAGTCACGTGAGGGTGGACAATCCCACCTCATACACGCGCACGCAAGGACACACGAACACGCACTGTTTGGAATCTATTGCACACCGCGCCTGAAGTGTCCCAGGTATCGATCGGTCGACACGTGAAACATTCCGTCCCATTTCAGTCAATAGATGCACGCTTGTCGAGTTCGGGAATTGGTTGGGGTTGTACGGTAAACAGTCAACCGGAAACGTGCAATTAAATGTAACTAGCAGGGACGGAAGACGGAGCGCCGGGAAGTATGCTCCAAGGAAAGGGCAGGGTGAATGCTGTGTAGTGTATTTCAGGGGCGATTTTTATTCATACAGAGCGAGTGGGATTTCCGATGTAGACGTCACACAATAACGTTCCAAAAGAAACAAGTACAAAGTAGGAGAATAATGGCATTCCTGAAATTTTGGACTATTTCGTTCCTTTTGCATTCGACGGTTCGTTTTAGTTATCCCGCGTCTGCAGGTTTCCTTGACCAGAAGGACAAACTATAATCAAATAGACTTAGTACAATAATCACAAAGTTGCTGAAAACTTTTCGACAGCCCACGACCGGTTTCGCCCTTTTTGGGGATGGCTCATCAGGCAGGTGCAGTCTCCAAGTTTCCGTCAACCTGAGGTTCTACTTGAGCCCGAATTGGACTGATTTCGACAAATACACTCATTAGCATACCAATTCCGTTTTGACGGAAGACTCACCTGGAACCCAGCAGAATCCCTCGTTTGTGATTTTCTTAGGCAAAACTAAATTGATATGCAAATGAGTATACTTGCCGAAAACTATAATTAACTTGAAAATGTTTTACTGGAAATGTTCTGTTATATGCGCATCAAAACACCAGGTGAGTGGAAGAAATTCTATGTTCAGAAAATACCGGCATTTTGGGGATTACGTAAAAGGATGGAGCGCCCGTTGTTTGAAACCTAAAAGTATGGAAAGCAGTAAACCAAATCGTCATGCTCTGGCCTTGATATTTTTTCATCACGGTAACTTTTATCGAGGGAGAAAATGTACTTCAACAGAGACTTATAGATTAGTGAAAAACTATCCCAGTGAACCTTTAAATCATGTTGCCAACTTGTCAGATGTATAGAGCTAATAATGCTCCTCTGAACTGCGTCCGTTCTCAAATTAGGTCCACGAAAATACGGGACAATTTCAGCCCACGGTCGGATTTTTTATGAACGTGAAATTTATAGGATTTTGTATAATTCCACATTCTATGAGGATGCAAAGCACCAATGCAGATTAAAAAAACACAACTATATCTAGACCAGGATAAAAGAGAATACCTAACCTATTGGGAAGGAGTTCGCTCATTAAACACTGAGAGGTGTAAATAGCCTAGGAGAGAAACCGTGGTCTACAAACATTTTAGTTGAAAGGTCAAATAGATACACGTCGGCGTGAGTAATTCTGAGTAACATACTGTAAATCAGACCTCGCGGTCACTGATTTTGAGTTCAGGCAGACATGATAGAGTCATACATGGTGTATCATGGATTTCTGCTTCGTTGTGGCACAGATGGATGGGCAAACATTGGTGAAACACTATTGGTTACGCAATGCCGACGGGAGTGTGGATCGACATAGAAACGAATTGGCATGAAATGTGTGAACAAGAATCCGTTACAGCTGTTTAATCTGGATAACCGGTTTAATCAAAGTGTATCATTGTTAATGGCTTGGTGAAATCTTTAGACGAACATGAGACAAGCGAGGCTGAATGAAATTAAAGAAAACCAACGTTTGGAAGGTCGAGAGATGTTGCTAATTACAAAACCATGCCATCTTCCTTAGTGGCCATAGCGTGTTTTTGGTTGGTAACCTTGATTTGCCTGATAGAATATTCTGCGGATTAGTAAGTACGGGCATTTTGGAATATGACTATCCTAGTTTTCTAGACTCAGCTCCCGTTCCGTCCTTTTACCCTCGTGTGTCCGTTGCACTTCCGATCGATCAATGGTGCTATCGGGATCGCTCAACCAATGAAATTTCAGGTGACTATCACGCAGGCGTGCATCGCCATGGTGAAGTGTGGGTAACAGAAATTCCCGGGTGTACCGGAAAAGCGCATCATCTCGTTTGAGTAGAAGGCTGGTCCATACGCACGGGGTGCATTTCTTTACTTGGTATCAAGCCCACGTTTAAACTACCAACACACCTCGTTTTTCCAGTGTGCCTGTTTTATTTCGACGAGCTAAAGCGCGTCAGTGTAGTACAGGTTTGTTGGACCAATTAAGGTGTGAGATAGTTGTTATTCCTTCGACAAATACTCTCATTTGCACACAAAATTTGGTTTCGACAGGATACCCAACTGAATCCAGCTGAATCTCTCATTTATGATGGTCCGCTTCAACGAATTTGCTGCACCAGGCCCTTTCATATTTCAACTGATGCGATATTCTGGATATCGCTATACGTTATTGTCTAGATGTAGCACACTGCTTATAAAGTCGCTGAAAACTCACCGAAAACACAAGACCGATTTCGCGCTTCTTGGGGCTCATCAGATAGGCATAATCCCCGAGTTTTCGTCAACCTTATGTTCTACTTGAACTCATTTGAACAGATTTCGACAATTACTCTCATTTGCACACGAATATGGTTTTGACAGCTGAATTAATATGAATTTCTCGTTTATGATGATCCACCTGATGAGTTGCAAGAAGGGTGAAACCGGTCGCGGGCTGTCGGAGACTTTTCAGCAACATCACAAGTGATGTCTTACGTTTGAATAGCAAGTGTTACACTTTCTGGTGGGGTGAAAGTGATTGCTTCAACAGTAAGGTGATTCGATAACAAATAACACTTTCAACTTTCTTGTTTGTTCAGACATCATTTCGTCACACGTTTAATCATGCTAACAAATGTTTCCAGCTGACTTCTGTTAGCCCCCTCTGTGATTTCGGTCTTCGCTTCTTGGTCCATAGGAAAATGTGATTACTTCCACACACATGTACTGCGAGGATTTCGAAGATGGTCCCGGCAGAATTTGGATGCAAATTAGAAGCCAGCGGATCTAGTCAATGCCATTTTGTAAAGCCTTGAACGGGTAATTACCTTGTTGGACAGTTACCATCTGAACTTCCAAAAACAGTTCGAGGTAGATGTTTTTTGTACTTAAGTGAAAATAGCTAAATGGCTTAACCCTGCAGAATGTATACCGCAAAACATCATCACTCAGCGTAATTAATTAGCTACTGGAGTTTTTCCCCTCCTCGTGGAAATCATGTTTCTTTCAGATTGTCCGCTGTGCGTGAAAGCTTCTCGTCAACCCTGACTACCTTTTTTCTGAGTTTCGCTCCCAGGCTGTGTTGCCGTCCACCTGTTCCAGTCTGTTTCGTAGCTGCTTTTCTCGGCAGCTCCTTCATCTTTATGTATTTTAAATAAATGACAAAGTGAATCAGGTTGCTAAACTCCCCAAACGGTTATGTTAGTGTTAAGAGTTAAACCCTTGGATATTGTACGAAACAACTGATCGGAAGGCCCATCGTTCCATCCCAACTCTGACCTCTCAATTGCTCCTGTTTATACCTTGGCAACCTGGATGCAGCTCAGCCCTCGTGCTTCTTGTGAGTAGCATGATAACCACGCACCAAAATGACGCTGCCGCTGAAGGACGACGTTATCAATATTTTCATCACTAAGAGCACTAGGACACACTTATTTGTCGATTAGATGCGGCTTTCATTATGGTTATTCCCACCTTTTCTGAAATCGTCGGATTTTTTGTTACCAAACTTTGACCAACTGCAAAATCAAAACACAGCGAAAAATTCATTGCCAATCGATTTTCTGTCTCTTTAGTTAGAGTGAAGTCTGTTTTCTGTCGACTCGCATTCATGTAATATTCTCCGTTATTCCCCATCCGAAAATGAGAAACTTCAAGTCCCACTTTAAACGAATCAAACGAGTTATGGTTCTGAATGAATACCACCCTGTACAACATTCAATGGAGTGAGCTTTATTCCGTTAACTGACTTAGCCACACAACTATTTCGTATCTTAAAATTATATCGGACGATAATTAATCTCGAAAGCTTGTATTTTCAACGATTGCATAAACACTGATGGACTGATTTCAAGAGTGAAGAGATTAAATGGAGAGGAAGAACGTGTAAAAACAATGGACCGTCTTAGTGAAATTGAGCGAAAATAATTTAATCCTCGGTCAAAAAGGACGTTTTAAGGTAACAGTTACCGTGCACGCTTTGAAAATGACCACATACCGTAGCCCGACCCTTAGCCGACTTTGAACGTGTACGTGATCCTTTTGGGTTCGAGTCAGTTGATTTTTGTTTGGAAAGAAGGCGCTCTCTTGGAATCAGAATCTGTTGTGCTTCTTGCTGTTGTGTCTGTGGACGACGAGGAGCCGCACCGGGATCGGTGGCTTGTCTTGTAAGCTTCTTACGTCTTTCGTTTAAGGTGGAAAACATGGACTATCGCACATGCACTACTGTGGCGACTGGTCATGCAGCGAATGCATTACATGCATGCTCAAAAAATGAAATCCGCTGATGGTTCATACCATATTCTCCGGATGGTACTTGATACGAGTACCCAAGGTTAGTTACCCTGAAAATAAACCAACACAAATATTTTTAGATTATAAAATACCGTTTAGGGAATAGGGAAGTGTGCTTACAAATGGCTAACCGTAGTCAGAAGATTCGGTTTCTTATATGGGAAGTTACTGATCATAAGATATTTGTTTGTGTAGGTTCTATGCACCATTCTTGACAGAGGCGAAAACGCGGAAACAGGTGACGTCAATATTAGCACCTGACTGAGAACCTGGGATTCGTAAATAAATGGAGCAACGCTCTGGACACTGTATTCCGGAAATTGGCCACTTCCCATAAGGATTTATAAAATCATCCGCCACCACCCATGATCTAATATGATGTCCCTCGGAATAGAAGCCTTCGTCTAGGGAAGACCGTATAAATCTCCTGTCTTTGATGTTCTAGTCCATTAAAACCAAAGATTTCTTTTCCTTTTTTCCTGCTGTGTTTTAACCACATATCACGTTCCAAGAATATTTCAAGTAGACCAACTGCGCACTGATAAAGTGTGTGAAAGCACGATTGTGTTGAAAGCCCTTCACAAAACTCGCACTGATAAATTGCTGTCTTCCGAAGGACAGAGAAACTTTTGTAATATCCCGTTGAACTGAGACATCTACTGTCATTACTCAATCAGTCTGAGAAAATTTATCGCAGCGCTGTTCGTCCAGTATGGATAATCCCAGCCAATGAAGTGTCTTCTTTATGGCGAGCTTCAAAACACGAGCAAAAGTTGCCTAATTATATGAAACTTGGAGTGAGATTCTGCCTTTATGCGTGGATTTAACCTAAATTATTTAGTTTATATTTTGTAGAGATTTAGTTTCACCTCGTACAATACGAAACTGTTTTTCATATATCTTATCTTATGGTCCGTGAGTGAGCCATTCGAGCTTAGTCTACTCTTTTATTCTAGACTAAAATAATCCGCAAAAACCTCGAAGTAAAACTTGGTCATTTAGTGACTGGTTTGGACCTCATGAAGGTTTTTTGAACATTGATATAAATGACTGGAAAAATCTGTATTATATTTTCAAACGAATCAGCTTTTGGAAGGCGACACTCCTGTTTAGTGCTCCACTGTAAGAAAATTTAAAAAAGGTGAAGTTGAAATCGAGCGCCAAAACAACAACCCACAACTAGACCAAAAAACCACCCGGCTTCTAAATTACGGAACTGAACCACTGATTTCACTTGACCTCAAAAGTACCAAGTACTTTTCTCGTACTCACATTTAGCCTTACTTTGCCGAAATCTTGGAGTTAAAGAACTCTACCGACGTACAACCAACAGGGCATTCACGCTTTCACGCATGGTGGTTTTCCATAAAACGATAGGAGATATCAAAAGGGGGATAAAGAAGGAAACGGGTTTTGTTGAAGAGAAAAAAGGTGGGAAAATTCTCAAAGGATACGGAGATGTGCTTCACCTGGACGCGGTAATGCTCTGGGATCAAACCCTTTCGAGAGATTTTCTATCGCATCCTGGAGGATTCTGCATGATTTGTTGTGAACAGTTTACAGTGGTACCCACGTCAATAACTGTGGATTATTGCGGTAAAGAATTACGTGGCAAGATCGAGATTAAACAAATCACGCCAAAAGCTTGGTCTCAGGTAGCCCAGGAGGGCCGGTTAGAGGTCGTTCAGATGCACAAGCATCTTTCTTTCATAGATTTCGAGCGGCACTCTACAAGCTGTCGATGCGAATAAATGAGGGAAGTGGAAGTTACTTGATTGCTTTAGGTATTTTTCTTTGAGAATATTTGAAATTCAGAAACCGTTCCTAGCAAATACGGCTAGGTCATGCGGAACAAACTGACTACGGCAGCGGGCTCGCATTACTGAACGCCGCTGTCGTTCTATACATAGTGAACGTCACTAGTTTGAACTTGTTTATGAGATGCTGTAACAAAGCTGGCCGGTAGGGTAGTAGCACTTGTAAACTGTTATTTTTTCTTGCTCAATATCATCTTTCTCCCGGTCAATATTGGTCGCATTATTGCACGAGGTTTGTCTTAATGAGATACACGACAAGCCCCTACTTCTTGGGCTCAACAGAACTTTGCACCTTTTGCTGAGTGACCGTTGTTGTGACTGGTGGTTGACTATTACTAATTTCCAACGTGAACAAAACTTTTGGCTGCAAACACTGGACGAATATTGGATGAATATTTCACTTGCGGGAGGTAGAAATACCAGGAAAATAAAACCCTTCCTTCATGGTGTGGTGGTTCAACGGAATACGGACCTTTGGAATTTCTTCTTGTGAACTGTGAGTCAAGATTTCCTTGGATTGTTTTCCTTGTGGCATCATATCTGACTTACATTAATAGTTTGTCCTGCTCATTAGAGATTTCTCACCGTTAACCACTACAAGATGTTCCAATCATTCACAGCCGTGCCCAGTAGGTTTACAACTGGAGGCATAGGGTGTGACTCAGCTTTCTGGTCAAAGATGGATCGCAATCTAAGTGGATGCATTAGGCATATCTCTGTGGCGTTTTCCGTCGTGTCTGTGTATGTATCCCGAAATTGCTAGCATTAGGCGGACTGTAAGCAAGCTCCGTAGTAGTGCGGGAGCACCTCAGCGCAAAACCAACCAGCGCAGGTACACCACAAGCTGGCGCTGTCGAAAAGCTACACGCCCAAAGGCCCAATACCACCACCCAGTATAAGATCCGTCGTTAACATAACTGGATGAAGATTATAATCCAACAACTGCCTTCCAATGCCGTGTCCCTGATATCTCGGAGAACTTCAAGGCCGAACTTTGCTTTCTCAGTTCTTCTTCAGCCATTAAAGAATCCAATAAAAGTTGAGGATGCCATTGTTTTCACCACCCATGCTAATTATGTCGCCACGATGCCTAAAAAAGTTCGCGAATACCCGAAACACTGCGTCACCTGTCATAAGAGTTAAGTTCATACACCATTCAGTCCAGCTCAGTTTATCAGCTATGTACCATGTACCAAGTGTATGTTGCTTCTAGCTGCTACAGTTCTCGTAAAATGGGAAAACGTGAGAGATGTAGCCAAGCATTGGAGGCGCTGGCATGAGTATTTGCTTTGGGAAACTGGGCGGCTACGTATAGAACGCGACGGTTTTGATACACGAGCTGACTGCTTCACTGAGCCATGTCTGCCAGCACCATTATCCATTAGCGAGTTGAGTCCGGGGGTCCTCATTCAGAGAGGTGGCAGATGTCGACCCGATTGAGGTTAATGGTTAAGGTTTTCACACTTTGTTGCCAGGTCGTAGACTGTCCACCTCTCAGCCGTGGTAGCAACTCAGATTTTGTTATCGTTGGTCGTTTGAAATCTGCACAACTCGAGGCACCACAGAGCCTCAAACTTTCTCTCCTGAAATCTACTCCCGCATCTACGCCTGCCATTCCACTTTCTATGACACCTACATCAAACGCATCATCTTTGAATTCTTCTATATCTTCTAAACAAGCTTGCTTTTGTCATGTTGTCAAGTCGTAAAGTAATAGATGCTGTAAAAAGGAAAGGGCTGGTGGCAAAAATAAACCGACACTAGAAAAGACGAGGAGATGGGAAAAAACACGTGTCCAGCCGTGTGCAGTGATATCTGGAAGTGGACATGCTTGACCCACAAAAATGTCAGGTGTAGGTGGGATACGACTTTTCCGGATCAAAGGGAGCGAGAGCACGATGACCAGGTTTCAAGTGGCCATCTTCTGCTTTCGAGAGGTAAACTAAATTCAATGCAATTATCCTGAGAGAATGTCGTTTACTGTTAATCAAAAGCTCCGGCTAAACGCGTTCCTTGCTAACTAAAAATAAATCTCACCCACCGGTGTCACGGTGAATGATTTGTAGTTGATGGGGTTAGGCTAGTCTCCCCTAGTATGAAAGTGCTTGAAGTACTCGGTGTGTCATCTTAGACACAAAATCGGTGGCTTGAATAATCAAGTGGAACTACCAAAACGCAGACAATTCTACTGTGCGCTAATAGGCAAGTTCCGCACAGACTCAACGCACAGCTGCAACAAAGCAAGGAATGGTGTTCTGTGCATATTTTGTAGCCATGGATCTCATTCCTCCGTAAACCGCAACCCCATCGACCAATAGTACGGAGAGTAAAGTTTCTAAGGAGGAGGTTATGAGCACAGCGTATCCAAACGTGCTACTGTTGTCATTTGTGAGAGCAAGCGATTCGTCAAAACACCTCTGACGAATTCCGTACCTTCACACTTTTCGAGATGCTGAGGCACCTTTTCTTAAAGTCCTTTAAAGTCCTCGCTCGAGGTTAGTATCAGCAACTTCCAAATGATTCCAGAAGTTCAAAGAGGGGACTTGTCCTCCCGAAATATTCATGCTGTTACTGGTACCTAATTGTTTGCAGAATCAAAAAAGCCAACAATTTTACAGACTTGATAATCGACAAGTCTGAAGAGGACAGGCGTGCTTTGAAAGTTTCAGACCATGTTAGACCATTTCAGTATGTTCAACAGATTCCAATGGCGAAAATTTAGAATTGAAAGTCATCTGTCTTATTCCGGCTGTTCCTTGATTCGTGGTCTTTCGATTAATCACTCTCACTGTTATGTATCCGGAGGGCCGCGAGGCTCTTTAGAGAACAGTAATGTCAGATGAATCTGTACTATACAGACTGTGATAGAACCCAAACACCGCAAAGTTTGCTCAAACGCTTAAGCCCACCGACTAGGTGGGAAGTACAGAGGGGTGTTATGCTACCGACAGCTAGCCCAAAACGGATGGATACAGGAAATCTTCTATCCAAACAGTCCCCTTGCGCCTCAACTAACGATTAACTCAAAGAGTGCTTTTTACGTATCCTTCTCCCAAATATGTGAGCAGCTATATTTAATCAAACAACGTTTCTGAACATTCCAAACGTTGCTGCTCCATTCAATATAACATGCTATTTCCGTGCGGGACGGTAACAAATCTTAAGAGAAAAAAAAATCCGCCTTCAGAATTTTGCCTTAGCAAAGAAAAGGAGAAAGCCTTTTTGCCATTCATAATTACGTAACTAAACAAATGACTCGGGATATGATACGGCGATTCTCTGAAACTAACAATTTTTTCCAAAAAAAAGTAAAAAAACTTGTAAATAATGCAATATCCCAGTAAGTTACAATAGTAAGTCAAGTGAATTAACAAAAGGGCAGTCTTTTAAAGTCATCGCACAGGAAGTTCATATGGTGTGACCTTAAGGTTTGCTCTGAAAAATTCCAGCCCCTGACTTGGTCTGCTAACATGAGCTTAAATAAAGTGCCAAAAAGCACCCCACCACTCATAGATTAGGTTAATCTGCAAAAGTCCTCAAATGACCTCTGATATGTTTGGTCAAATAAACGCTTGAATGCGTTTCAATAACTTTTTCATTCTGCTACAGCAAAATGTTTGCTTTACAAGTTCTCCGAATCTTTAAAAAATTACATAATCTCTAGTCGCAGTTCTGTTCCTCCAAAACATTCGATTTCTCTTTTGCGGCGATTGTGCGGCAGCAGTCTACCGTAAATCAAGTGAATACAAGATGAATTTACCTGAAGGTTGTAATAATGCGGTGATCACTACTTTCTTAACTTTACCATCCTTGTCTGGTCATGATTTTTTCATTTACGCAAAAACTCCAGTTGGTTTGAGTTTTTGTACTTTTCAAACTTGATAAAATGTTGGAGATTTCTTTACATATTCAGCGGCACGTTTTACCTGTGGATTGTCTGCATCTTTACTCAGAAGTAGCCATACCTCTAATATGGCGCTCTCAGTGTGTGGATGTCACCCACTTGGTGATTAATTAGAGGCGGTAGGGGGAGGCAGAACGAAGTCTTATAGGCGGGATCTGCTATGGCTTTCTTTTATATCGTCGATGTTGGCGATGCGATACCACGGCCGCTACACTTAAAAAAAACTTGACCCCAATTGTCATACCAAACGTTTCTAGTGGCTATTCTTGTACTATCTTAAATTACATCGCTTGAACGGATTTTATCGCCTGTGGTTCCAGGCTATCATCATGACAAAGAATAACCGGCAATAGCTGATTAAGTCAATATTGTTCAAAACACGCAATCAATCAGAATGTCGCAGCAAGACTCTAGTTTGTACGCAAAATGGTATGCTATTCTGACTTATGAAAACAAACAAGCCCTTGATAACTGCAGCTACTATGCTACATTAAACCAAGAACGTTTTGATACAGTCAACACAATTCTTCTAAGATAGCAAAAGAGAATTCATAGCTTCTAACTGAAGGGAGTCTCCTTTTGAGTGGCCGTTAATTAGCTTGTACCCATTATACGGGCCACCCGTGATAGGCAGTATAGGGCTAATGATTGGTGACTGCCTTTTTCAATAGATTGCGCACGAAACCACGAATACTGGGATTGTATTTCTCAAGAGAATGGTCCTATTCGGTTGCACCCCTATTGATGGGAGTGACTGTTCCCGGAAGCGATGGAGAAAGGAATCATAGGCTAAGGTGGCGATGAGGTGAAAAGTTTGCAAACCTATCCCTTGGAAAATTACTACAGCCTGCATATTTAAAATGAGAGCCTAGAATATCTATGTTGAGGGTATTGCGCAATCAACTCTCAAATTAGCCGTAGCACTGGCAGCAAAAGTGTCCTAATTCTAACAGTAACACTGAGCTCCCACCCACGACATAAAAAAGGTAACCGTTCAGCTGTAACACCGTTTCGGTGCCTAGCTGCCATGCCACCAGAAGGAAGCACGACAGCTAGGATACTACCAGATTGCCCAAGCCAAGACAGGAAACGTCGAGATGCAGAGGTCAGGTGCGAACCACGAACTTTCCGGTTAGTAAATTTGCTCTCTGACCAGTCAACCATAAAAGCAGCTCACGAATTGTTCCCACTTCACAGCTCTTAATATAATGAAGGTTAGGAATGTGCAAACTAGGGATGTGTTTTATATCAACGGTTAGCGCTTTTAAGAGTGGAATATAAAGCGGTCCCTGTTTCAGTCGCAATTGGAATGCTTGTTTACAACTTTCTCAATAAATACATCATAGCATATCTGCTCGTGACAATCTTCTCAGTTTTACGTACGCAATAAGCTGTTTACTCATAATGAGTGGCCTTGACTGAGTATGAAACACTGCTTGAGCGAGCTGCTGACTATTCATCATCATCATCGTCATTGACAGCATGATATCAGTGTTCAACACAGATGCTCCACTGCCGTATAACCATCATTTATTTGAAATCCTTATTGTGAAGAAAAGAATAAAGGTGGTTGGAGAAGGGACTTACTGCTGGCTTACTACGATCATTCCTAGTTGCCTACACCTCCAGGCACTCATTCAGGCAATCTGGATAGAAACTGACAACAAGAACGCCACTGATATCGGTTGGGAAAAAACGTTCAGCTGTAGCACTCTTCCGGTGCTTAACTGCCTTGCCACCCGAAGGAAGCACGACGGCTGGGATACTGCCAAGTTGCCCAAGCCTAGACAGGGGAAGTCGAGAGGCGGAGGTCGGGTTCGAATCACAGACCTTCCGGTCAGTAACTTCGCGCTCTAACCACTGGGCCATCTTGTCCCCCACTGACATCGGTTGGCAGCCATATCTTGCAGCGTCTTCAACCAGGCGCAGTGAGGATCACGCAGTCCCCGTCCTGGAAGGCGAGTAGCACCGACGGAACGCAGACGTTTCGTAACCTCTTTCACACCCCTCTGCCAGATTAACTACCGACTACTGAGAATGTTTAACTTGGAATTTCACTGGCCTTTACAGTGTTACAGAAGAATGGCTTCAATTTGCTCAAGTTGCATTTGGCAAGGATGCCAGATTAATAAATGCTCGCCCACACACATACGACTGGGAAGCAAGGTAAAGGAAGGGGTTTCGTACATAACGTTCGCTGAATCTGTTTACATTATGCAACACATTGTTCGCAGGTGATGTTAAAAGTTAATAAAATTAGAGGGAAATAGGGGCACTTCACAGACTTTCATGAGCTACGGTGTTACCTTTGCATAACACCTGGCGATTGATGAACGAAACAGCATCAAATCGTCAGTCGGTTTCATTAGCCTGTATTTTTGCTTGATTTTGTAGCCACACGCTGTGGCTGAGCCGCACTTTCCAAACACGAACTTCGGTCCTATAGGAGAACTTACTGGAGGTTGTGACGGCGTGGACCACACTACTTAGTTGAGATAATAGCACTTTCTAGATTTGTTGAATAGTTGGTGGCAGTCAAACGAAAACCTGTGGGTTGCAGATTGTCCTGGTGGTCTAAAAAGTTTAAGTTTCAAACACTTCGCAATTAGCAATTAATTTGTCCAGTGAATTTAAGGGTAACAGTTAAGTCAAAGGTAAGGAAAATAGACGGCCCAGTAGGATAGCGCAGCAGTTAATAACTGGTAATCAGCTACGAGCACTGGACTTCAGCATATCCTCACCAGTGTCTATCCTAGTTTTATGGATTTTTCAAACAAACAACCCAGGGCCTGAGCTGGAATTCCGCTCCGACCAAAATTCGATAAACGTGATACATTGGAGGAGCGTCTCGTTCACTTTGAAGTTGTGTTCGTGATTTCTCACAAGTGTGACTTGTGCCAGTGGAAAAGAGTAAAACCATTATGTGTTGACTTGACCTCACAATTTTGAAAGCGAGCATCAGTTCTGCGCTATTCTATTCGTGTTAAAGTAAGTAGAGCCCCACACATATAGATCTCCGCCCGCTTAACTTTTCTAAAGCTCATTTGCTTATGGATCCCTGGCATTTACCACCGCAGCAAGGCTTAGTTTTCTTCTGTTTCATAATGAAACTATGTAACAGTTCATATGAAGTGATAGTTGGCAGCGTACACATCGTTGAGCTCAAAGTTTTCTTCCTTGGGCTCCTCGGCATTTGTCAGCGATGCTTGTTCATAGGTTCTGAGGTTTCAGCGCTTTATTATGTTTTTTGGTTTGCAATAGTTAGAAGATTTCGCTCTCATTAATGAAGGCCCTGATTCAGCTGGCCGCGTGGACAACGAAGAGCCAGCTTTTAACGATAGCTGATCGTTCCTTCCGACTTGGCTGGACCAGAAATTTCGGACGATTGCGTCTACATTGTATCTTGGTGGCCTTCACCATCATCTCAAAGAAGGAAGACGTCAACAGCTCACATTCATTATCATATGAGATGGTGCGTTAGTAAATAAAGTCAACCGGATGTCTCAAGCCAACGGCTGCTTCCTATATGGCTTTACCAGGGTTTTCCTCATTTACAGGAGAATGCCCTTAGCTACCACATCTCTGTTTAGCGACTCATAACATCATCAGCCTCTAACTTAAAATGCCACTGCAGTAACATGATACGGTTCAATGGTTCAAATGTCATAGAAACATCTCATGGGCCTTTGTTCTTGATCAGGTGAGGAGTGAAACACTCATATAACGCTGGTAGTCATAATAATAATAATAGCATACCATCAGAGATGATCATTATGGTGCAGTCAGAATACATGCAGAACTGGCGTCAGTTGCGGGTGCTCAAGTACAACCAAAACGAAAGTCGAGGAAAATTGGTACGGTTGTAGCACTTGTAAACTGCTATTTTCCATGGTCAGTATCCTCTTCTTTCTTCCTATCAATATCGGTCACATTACGGTACAAAAGTTTGTTTTAATGAAATATAACAACAACCGCCCAATTTTGGGGTCTAACGTGACTTTGGGACTTTTGCTGAGTGATTGTTGTTGTGACTGTCCGTTGAATACCGTTGGCTGGGACTAACTCTCAATGTGAACAAAAATTTTAGCTACAAACACTGGACTCAACTATTCACATCAGTGGATTATTACTGCGAACACCGGAGGTCTGGAATACCAGGAAAGTGGAATCCTCTCTTCTTGGTGGTGGTTGTGGTGTTTTGTACCTTTCTTTTGCTTTCATTATAACGTTACGTATTTCATCAACTCCATAAACATTTTTTGTTTGAATACACAAAACCACAAAAACGCACATTTGTACAAATTACATACAATACGGGCGTGGTCACATTCTCCGACTTTCTCTTCTCATTTCGCTCGCGCTTACAGCGGTCATACGCGAGCTTCCTGTGCTAACTCTGGTGTCAAAACATTTCAGACTGTCTTCGGAGTTTATTATATGTGACAGCTTCCCGGAAAGAAGACCCCTGGACATCCGCGATCGGATTATTATTTATTCACTGACCTGGGCCAATGGCGAACTATTTTAAGGAGAACAATTCTTAGTGAGTCTGTTCCATTCGGCCCTTTTTATTATTGTGTACTCAATTCTTAAGTAATTATATTTATTTCCTTGCCTCACACTCCTCCTAAAGTAGCTTTTTGGGTACCTAGACCACTACATGGTTCAACGGAGTACGGAACTACGTAATTTCCTATTGTGAACTGTGAGTCAAGATTTACTTTGATTTTTCTCTTTGTGACATTGTATCTGACTTACATTTGTAATTTTTTCTGTTCACTGGAGACTCCAGAGTGCTGTTAACCACCACACGGTAATTATACCTCATAGACCACGCTGAGGAAACGCCGTGGGCTAAACCTCCCAGAAAGTAAATTCGGACAAGCGATATAACTCCGGGTTAAGCTTAATTTTTTTAAGTTTCCTGACCGTTATACCAATAAAACTGACCAAATAAGGCAGAAGGAGTTACAGGGGCAGCAAAAGCCACTAAAACATCTGTTAACACATTTATTGGGTCGGTCTCCTTTGTTTTTTTGCGAAACTAGCGATATAAAAAAGATTACCACAAAATAAAGGAAGCCTCGCAACGCTCAATGAGGAACTCCCATAGACTGTGTTTATTCTGACTTATTCTGGTGTTGTTTCATTCAGGATCCCTCCCTTCCGCGAATAGGAAAGCTAGAACATCTTATCAAACCAGGCGGAATAGTAAAAAGCCGATTTAAAATAATACTTACGAGGGAATTATCTAGACGGACATATACGGCTCATTCTTGAATCATGAAATTCTCCAGTGCACGAAATCAGAAGTGATAGTTAAAAACGGCGCCTTCAGTGGTCACCTTGACCTAGCAGGGACGCCCCATTGCGAGCATGCAGTTCACGATGAACGCGGAGCATGTTGACTAGGTTCAACAGTTATTTACCTAATTCGAAAGGCGAATCCTTTTCTGCTCACTTATGCATGCCAACTCGAGGTGAGCAGCTAAAAATAAGGACGGGAGCATCCCCTCATCAACTATGAGTGCGGAAAATAAATGTTCAAAGGGGCACAATATATAATAGAAAAAGACAAATGTAGACCAGGTTCTGTTTCTAATGCTAAGGGTGCCTGTTTAAGATCTCCAGGCAGGTATTTATTCACCGGCATCTTTGCATCCCGATGCCGGCTACTTTGGATTATTGATTCAAGAACTTGGTATTTCCCCTTTCCCTCTCCAACGAACCGCCCAAAGTGTCCAGAATGTTACTGGAATACTTTAGCAGTGCTTGAGGCAACCACACTGTATATCGTAAAGCCCCTGGAAAGCATTCCTTGGGATGGCCTCCGGAAGGCTTCTTTAAGAAGCCGCCTGTCCTATAGGGACAAAGGGGGTATATTAAGTTACCATTTGCATTTTGGTGACCAAAAAACCCGAAGGTGCCCCGTTACTGCAAGGTTTCACGGGTACCAAGTGGGGCAATATAATGTTCCTAAAAGTGTGGCTCGCTGTATGACACACCGGAATCCATGAGTCGTTGCATCGGAGCTTCTGGTCCGGATGACCACCCACCTGCAGTATTCAAAGATGGCGGTGAGGTCCTCAATCAGCGGCGTTCGGTAAAAGCACATAGGAAATTTCTCTGAAACCGTGAGTCAACAGAAGGAACCTTTGACATAAAATTGTAGCATCTCATGGTATCTATGCGAACGCCCAAAATCTTCTCATGCGGCCGCCGTTTTGTTAGAAGCTATTGGAACTTACACAAGGTCCACCACGGGGGCAGAATTCATGTTTTAATGGCTGCCAATGACTTACAACCATATCTCCGTGAACACGGTGGAAAATCCTGTGAAAAAGTTTCTTTCTTCACGTGTTTTTTTCTGTACTGGATTTGCAAAAAATCTCAAGACTACACAAACAATACTTATGCTCTCCTCGTCCGTGCAAAATCGAAATGGAGCAGCCACTATCGACTCGTACAGAGAAGTTTTTCTGTCGTTGCAATAGGCGTCCCGCCGTACAAATCCAAGGAAGCCGTCATAGCCTGTTTTTTGTATAGTGGTCAGCACTCGCTCTATTGAGTGAACGGCAAGTTTTTCATCTTCACCGGTGTACTGATTTCCCGATAGTAACACTGGAATAATTAGTGGATGTATGGGCAGAACGAGCAGAAAGTGCAATACAGTGGGCGGTGCTTTAAAGTACTGGCACAAGTTCAACGGATTGGGACGGTCTTGTTGATACAGGTAACACACTCAGTCGGGAAAGAGGTGGGACGTGGCGAACTGCGGGCAAACCATCAGACTGGGCATTGCGGTCTCAGTACCGTCATTGCAACGTCGTACTTGAGTTCGCGGACATCTCCGTACATGAGCATCTTGGATGAGACAGCTGTAATGGTAGTATGGACTGGCAGAGGAATCGTGACAAATTAAAGCCGGCATAGATGGAAGATATTCTTGGGTCCATCGAGGGCGCGGCGTGGTTCGTTGCTGCTATTTAAACGAAGCAATAGGCGGCCGTGTCTACATTGAGGACCCAAAATAGGAAACAGTGTGAAAAAGGTCTGCCAAACAGTACTGTAGTATGAGTTAGACTGCGGCACAAAATAGCAGGCAGCTAAGAGTGGTCACAATTTCTAACCGCTGATGTAAAGTGACACTGCTCAATTTCAGAAACGGTATTCAGGTGAAGATACTAGGCGTGCCGTCGATGCGAACAGGTGTGGGTATATGTGAATATGAGGGATAAGCATTAGCTTAATTGTGCGCAACTAAAGTAGCTTGGAGCTTGCGGGGACAATAAATTGGAGAAAAACTTGAGAAGTCTGGTGTTGTTGCGTGTTTGGGCGATAAGGCGCAATTACAGCCCAACGAAAAGCATAGAAGCTCTGCAAAACGGGTTGCCTCGAAGGCTTCATATCGCGTGGTGAGTCTACATTAGCATTTTTGCTCTAAGTGATGTTTACGATTGCCCGGGACATATCCTACATCCAGGGCAAGCTTGGGCCGGCAACAGAGGCGTCCGAAAAATGTTGCTTTTTCCTTAGTTTCCTCTTTATTTCGCTGCAGAAGACAGTGTATAAGGCTCAGCATTGTGTAGGGAGTGTCTATGGGGGGTGCATGTGGTTGAAGTGACAGTTTTCAACCGTGCAGACGTTTGCATCGTCGGGGAAAGTAGGTACGGAATGGGTTGATATGGTGCGAAGGGCGTTGGCAGATGTTTGGGGTTGCGTAGTGACCAAAACGGCTGATCAGGTAGGACAAGTGTGAATGGGCAGGTAAGCCGCATTGAGAGTGCGCCCGAAATCGGTTCAGTTTTTCCCTCGTGCAAAATTGTGAAAGAATTCTTTCATTGTTCAATCTACTTGCGGAGTTCACACGTGTCATGTGTTGAATTTTTTAACTCTAACATAGCATTTGCGTGATAACCCCTGTCATTTTGCACTCAGTTCCTATTATGCACCCAGTCTCAATCGTGACCCAAATCAATACAGGCTGCTCTCTGCAGCCATTGATGGACCACAACAGATGTGAGCGAAGTAGGTGTGCGTCCAATGTAAGACGCGGTATGCAATGCCACACCTGAAAGGCCTGGTGGCTCTTTAAATGCACGGGTTTACAGGACGACCAGGCAAGCCACCTGGCCAACTCGCCTGACCCGTTTGTCCCTGCCAGGTGCCTCTAACTTACGGGGGGCAATGCATTCCACAACTAAGAAGACACCTACCAAAAACGGAACCAAATATCAGCCGCAAAATCGAACAGACCAGTGTGATTGTTCCGCTTTAATGGGGACACTCGTAGCGAAACTGCAGCTTCTTTCCAAAGCCCTGGAGGATGCAAACGCAAAGAATACAGCGACAAGGACGAAAACTGATAAAGAACGTTCTTCGCTGAACGAGTACCTTGCGCTATCCATTCCGGGTCCGTTGGCCGCGATGAAAGTCATCCAGCTCTCTGATGCGGCAATAAAGACCGCCACGGCGTCTCTAGTGGACATACGCGTAAGGGCGAGCAGGCTGATCATCTGAGGGTCGTTCCCCAGAAAAATCAGGCAAAGTCGCTCCTTGGAAGTGTCATCACGAAGTCCGACCACGAATTGCTTCACGCAGATTGGTTACGTCAGAAGGGAAGCAAGCGAGCTTTGGGCTTATAGTCGACCTTTCTTCCCCATCTGTCGTACACAAAATCTTGGAGCGGGCTGAGAGCATTCAAAAGACCTACCCAACGATTAGGTGTATCTCAGAGGATCGCCCTCTAGAGGCGCGAAAGCTGGGTCACAGCAGTTCTAGGGGAGAGGTGCGAAACAGGTTCCCGCTTGGTACCAATCCAGCCGACCCCAAAATTATGGCGAAACCAATTGTATTTATAGCCCCTTGTGCTCCGGAAAGCACGTTGACACAACCGGCCGCGAATCAGGATAGCAGTTTCTACTCAACCACCGCAGACCCCCTGACTACCCAAGGCAGCGATGCTCTGGAGGAGGCAAACCTCACGAGGACGCAGTGCCCAAAGTACGCAGCGCTCTGAGCGCTGCTTTTCTTACCAGGCAATAAAGGATCAGCAGGTATCCTCACACCCAAACCACAACTTCTGAGCCGGGCTGGGTCAGGCGTGCGGAGACAAGCGGCGAAGCCTACCGACAGATCAACCACACGCGTTGACCTTGACATCGGGGAATGCTGCAAAAACCCTAGAACCACTGAGAATGTGAAGCTGCCAATCTCTAGCTCCACTCCGTCGAAAGTAATCTCTTCGACTGTGGACTCAGTCGTTGCCCAGGACCTCAACAGCCAAAGCCACAAGCCTGACCACAACGAACCGGATAGTCCCTCGTACACCCAGTTGGCGACGCTGATGTCGGGCAACCCGGGAGTTCACACCAACGCGAAAGAAAGGCGACTGCAGCCAAGCAAGCCGCATAAGATTCGCCAAATCAGAAAGCTACTGGCTGGCTTCTTGTTGCTGTTCTCTGCGAAAACGAGCCTCATGGGAGCGCCACCAAAATAACTACCTCTCGGTGCTGCAACCCAGTGTTCAGGGCCCCACAGAGACACCTATCCGATCAAACCCCGCAACATTGCCCAAGAAACCAAACAGACGCAAGTTTGCCCCAGATCCTTAGATAACAGCGAACCAGGTCCTCCAAAAGGGGGTATTGAAGAGCTACAAGTAGCAGCTGCTGACATTTTCGCCTACGGGGGAAAAAACTCCGTCCCCCAAAGATTAAAGGCAGGCGCAAATCGGGCTCCCACGGGGCAAAAAAAGCTGCAAATAAAAAGCAGACCTGGAATCCACCAAGGCAGGAAGCAGATCAGTATGCCGCAGAGGCCTTTTCGAAGCCTTGGACTCAAACCCGGCGTACAGATATTAAGTCTGCTATCCTCTCTGGTTACACACCTCTCGGCTACTCACCTACGGAGGCAGCAGAGAAAGTGTTGAAATGCTTGTCCACTAACTGCCTCAGCCTTTTCAACAAACTTTGCGATATTAAACAGTAAGTTTACCTTGAACCGCCGTCCATAATCGCACTCACTGGGACCTGGCTCACACCAGATGTCTCTGACGCGGAGATCTCGATAGACGGCTACTCCATTTTTCCAGCTGACTCAAAACGAAGGAGGGCTGGTGGGGTTGCTTTGTACGTACATGCGGCCCTGCCTATCCCAATTGTCCTCTCTGATACCACTCCTGCACCTTTTCGTGATGCACTGTGGATTCAAATCCCGCTGCGCGTGTCCGATTCTCTCCTTGTCGGTGTGGTCTACCCTTGTTCCTCGAGTCCTGCGGAAGATGACCAATTCCTCATGCGAACCCTTGAGCAACTCTCCTCCAGTTACCACTTCACTCATTTCTTGCTGTAGGTGACTTCAAAGCTCCAAAGGCCTTCTGAATGGAGCTCCAGCGCGTCGGATTAAGTGGACCTTTTACAGCGGCGCTGACCAAAGTCGCTCAACAGAGCGCTTGGCCTCAACATGTCGTTACACCTACCAGATACTGCGCAGGCCAACAACCATCCCTCTTGGATTTGGTCATCACCAACGAAAGACATTTCGTCGGTCAGGTGACAATTCACGCTCCACTGGGACATAGTGACCACTGTGTGCTGACCTTTGATTTCATCTGCTCCTGGGCCAGAAATCATGAACCTCAAACGTAGATTCTAAACTTCTGCCGTGCAGACTTCTCAGGAACGCGCATCTTTCTCGAACACGTTAAAATGGGACCAGCCTAAATAGAAGACTTATACAGGGCCAATGTCCAGAAAGTCCACGAGGCTGACGCGATGTTCGTTCCAAGAAAACCAGCACGCATTCGGATGAGAAGCAAGCTATCGAAAAGGATTAGGCGTCTTCTGGAAAAGAAGGCTCAACTATTTTTCAAGAAGTTGACTACAGGAGACACAGATGACGAGCTGGCATTTCGTAAAATGCGGAACCGCTGTAAATCAGAAGCACTATTAGACACTTTTATATACGGGTCCTCGTGCTGGCAAACATACTTCCCCGCGCTGAGAACTTAAAGAGCAGTGCTACACCCTGTTTTCGCTTGTGCCTTTCAGGTGAACGACAGCCGCTGAACGACAAGAACAAAACCGACCCGGGACACTTGGGCAAAAGCCTCGATCCTGTGCATCAATCCGTGAATCCGTGAATCCGTGAGGGGATGGATTGTTGGTAGTCATCTGACCACTCAGATGACATTGTGACAGCGTGAGGAACCTGGATGGAGGTTAAAGGATATTTGTTCCTGGGCAGTGAGTTACAGCAAACCCGGCAGTTCCCATCTAGGTCATAATAATTATCGGGAACACTTCCATCGTATTATGAGTGCCTGTCTTAGTAGCTTGTCTATTCGAATATTGTAGACATGATTTTGGAAGTGAAGATGCGTTGCAATACTTCAGAATGAACGATAAGTTGGATGAGGCTCAAACCTATAAGACAGACACGGAATAGAGCCTCCCAGCAGCCAGAAATAGCAAGCGGCTTCCAACGTATTATGTAATAATGTTTATTCCCAACTAGTGGGTGGCATACCTTCAGGCATGATCATAAATTTACAGTCAGAATAAGAGCATGACTGGTGGGGTTTGTGGGTACTGGGAATTATGTGGGATAGGGACGGCGACATAAAGAGTGGGCATTATACTAAGTAGACTTGGTCACACCTGAAGCGGCATGGGTAGTGAACCAAAATTACAAGGGCTCTTTCTTCCTTATGGAGAACATATCAGATGAGACAAGGTACGACCATTAAGATTTTAAAGTGGCGGGCAAAAACAATACGAGAGAGGGCATGGCAAGAGGATTCCTGCCTGGTACGTGATAAAAATAATAAAAGGAAAACTTCAATCTGCAGGAAAAGTGGAACCAGAATAACGGATCAGGAGAGGCAGCAGAATTGGCACGATCTGACCGGCTGATTTGAAATAAAGCCTAAAACCGTTACTGAGGCATCGTAGCCTTGGGCTGTTGGGCGTATGGCCAGAGTCACGAAAAGCGTAAGTGGGGTAATATGCGGTACGGATAAATGGTAGTAGGAAACTCAGAATCACCGTGTGCAGTGAAACTAGAGAGACTCACTAGTGTTGCTGCTGGAGCGGGGTCGGGTCTAAAAGTTCCTTGGGAGGAGTTCACGAAAACGCACAAGGAGGAACGCGAACTGACTTGGTGAGGGGTACAAAGTAAAAGACACCGAGATGTTCAGATCCGATGGAAGGGTCAGCAAATTGGAATGAACGCCTCCCGGTGGCAACTTTGATTGTGGTTGTAGGTAAGTGAACGAGTGGGCGAGCGGGCGCAGTCAAAGTAAGGAGTGAACAGTTGCGGGTATGCTATCAAACTGGGTATGACAGTGCCGTGCCGTCACTGCACTGAGATACTTCAGTTTCTGGACAGCCCCGTGATGGACGTCGTGATTGAGGTAGTTGGGCTGGGGTGCGCAGTTTTGTGAGCAACGGGGTGTTGTGGGTTTTCCAGGGGATTCCGCAGGGAGAGCAAGACCAGTGTAATATCGCAGGTAGTTTTTTTTTTTTTTTCCGGTCGGGGATCCCTTCAGATGTAATGCACAGATCGAGTGGAGTGGATAATGGCCAAACAGGACATCCATAGCACGTATTACCGCAGGTCGAAGCTTGGGAAGAAGATGAGATGGGATGAGATCAATAAGGCCTAGAGAGTTATAGGAGTCATCAGACAGGATATAATCCCTTAAGAAGAAAGAAAAACTGAACGTTCACCACAATTAGGATTGATCTACACTCAGTAGTCTAGTCATCAAAGTCAAGCTAAGATTGCCAATATATGCTATTACACTACCTGAGATAGAGGACAGTTCGATGTAGTAGGCAGAGAGACAGCGTGGTAAGGGAAACCTAACACGTAAGGGCTGGTTTAGGTGGAACATCTGAGATGGTGAACTAGATTTCTTGGAGGTTATTAGTGAGTTGGGCAGTACTAGGACAAGCTAGGAGGGAAGGCGAACGTAAGGAGAATGGTCACCAGCCCCCGAGGCACTACTATCAGCTTCAGTCTATAAGTGGTGCATTGCGAAAAAGACTTTCGACGCTAGCCTCGCATGCTGATAGTGGAGGGATTGGAGTCTCACTATATATATATATATGAATATTGTATGTCTCCACTCCTGGGAGCAGCAGGTGGTTTTTTTTGTTTGGTTGACGAGGTGGGTTTTGGTGCGGTGTAGCCTCGATTCTGACGAAGGCAGCTACAGCTATGCACGTCGATGTAGGCCATGGGCATCGCAGAGTATCTTCAGGTTATCCCTGGTATATAGTTTTTTTACTGACGGAAGGCCTGTTTTTTTTCTCATCTGTGGTTTATGGCTTTGCCAGATAAATATCTCAACCGAGGCGAGTCCAACACCAGCAGCAACAAACGGAAGACAGCAGTGCTTTTTTTAGTTTCCCGAATTTAAAGGCCAGGCTCAGAACCACCGGCGATGGGCGATGCACCCGTGCTACTGGAGGGGTGGCGGGTATACGAACGCACCATAGCGCAACGTAACAGGGTGACCCTCCCTGCAGGGCGTACCCAACGCACCTACACGAAGTTTTCATCCCTCGTGCATGCTACCAGAGCTGCAAGGTGGGAAACTATCCAAGCAGTCATAAATGCGGTTGGTGCATTAAAAAAATATTCCAGCTACCAGTTTTTTCTGGTCGGGGGGGGGAACAAGGCCAGTAAAAACAGCTCAGTCAATTCGGACAAGCAAACGGCAAACAGACGCTGGCTGGCTGTCATGTCAAGCAGAGGCGTACCGCGATGCTGTGTTTAGTGAGCTGTGGAGCAAATCGTCAAATAGATATGATGTATATATATATATATTGGCGTATAGTAATGAAGAAAAAAGGCTGACTTTGGTTGTTTTGTCAGTCTGCGATGTGAAAGCTATTTTGATAAGGCCGGATGCTGAAGTTCACAAAAGTGACGGTGTATAGACAAGAGCAGGTGAGCTGATAGGTTTCCCAGAAAAAGGCCTTTAGTTGGTGAGACTGCTAATGCGGCTGAGTATGGGATGGTTGCAAGTTATGATGAGGACGACGGGGCTGTCGATTCTAATAAGCTAAGTGGTATCACTATCGGGCAGCGGAAGTGGGACAAAGTTAGAATTTGGTGCTCTAAATGAGTAGATTTGATAACAAGTACCCGCCCACTCACTGTATTGTCGCCACTGCTACATCCATGGGTGCACGTGTGAGGACTCGTTAGGCCCTTGAATCCCAGGGCCCAGGCTTATATCACTTTGGTTACGAACGACCCGCATACAACCCTCTTCAGCTTTAAATTTGCTGCGTCCAATGATGCATCTGATCACTGAATTTCTCTATCGAATTATCTGTGGATGCACGGATACCTCATTGGCGCCAATGGGACTGATCGAGCAAGTAGCAAGTTACCCTTTATAACAGTGAGAATTCAGCTTTAGTGTGGACGCTGATGTGGCATTTTGGACAATGGGTTTTAGTGAGCAGTTGGTGAGTTAGCCTCTATCACTTTGTTTAATTGTGGTTTTCAGTGAATTTGCTGAAGATGTACGTGACTTATAATTGATAATGTATTCTTCGTTCCAGAAACGCTTTCGAGTGAAAGCAGCTTCCTGAAAACGACAACTGGATTGACTACGCATTATGTTTGAACGGATGCAACCAGCAAATAGAAACGTAAATTGCCGAGGGCGGTTGTGTATTTTTCAGGCGTGGGCTTTGCAGACGGGTGACAAGTGTGCGTATTAAGGGCCTTCGTTGGCCGTTGGATTAGGCTATTATGTGTAGTTTGGGACTTATAATCAGCAGCGTGCATTGATAAGGACCTGGCAGTTGCTATGGGCAACCAAGGTAAGTGACAACACGAACTTATGTGAGTGTACAGGACTCTCGTTGGCGATCGGACTAGGCTATCACGTATAGTTGAGGCCTGCTAACCAGCGGCTTGCATGGATGTGGCCAAAGCAGTTACTGTAATTAGCCAAGCCTCGCAAAAACGCGTATAGTTGAGTATGAAGGACCGCATTTGACCATTTAATTAGGCCATCATGCATAGTTGAGGCCCCATAACCAGCGTCGACGTAATCCAGCTTAATGACGTAATAGTTTCCAGCGAGTAAGTTCCCCTACCGGGATTTGGTAATTCACGTGCAGATATCTGATAACACCACATTACCTCCTGACTAGCTGCACATATCACTGAATGGTGGTCATTCACATGGATGGGCAATCTCATCAGCACTGCACGACGTGTCAAGTTACCTTCTGTTATACTCAACGCAAAGCGAGCTTCCCAAAAACTGTTTTGCTGAAGTTTGGTGAACCAACTCATCCGACTTGTTACGTTTGAAGAGCATGACGCATGCAAACGTTATTCGACTATCCAACTTGACGGAATTACGCTGGATATTCCGTAGGTGTTAGCTCCAATTTCCGGAACACGCTGAACGTTGAAATGGTCTAAGACTCGATTTATGACTTTGACTCGTAAACTGCCGATCACGTGCAAATCAGCGGTGATGAACGACCTTAAAATTTTACTCACTTAAACAAAAAGCTGTGAGCAACGTATCACTGAAACGTGCAACCCATCTGCGACGAATAAGACGTCCTTAGGCCTTCGACAACCGTTATCTCATAACCACAGCTAATGTGAGTTGGTGTCGGCGATTCCGTATTTAGGCAATTAGACAGCAGCTCTCGGTTTTCCAAAGATTACTTCAACATTACATTACATTACTTCAACTCCAACATTAGAAGTTGCGTTGTTTGAGCCACGTACTGCGTACGCCAATCCATCGTTTGCCGAAGAAGGTGCTGTCTTCCGTGTCACACTCTGAGTGACGGAAGCAAAGAGTTGGCCAACCCTCGACCTGGCGAAAGGTTTGGGCGATGTCTGTACTACTCGCCTTCCAGGATAGGGACCACGTGATCCCCTATATGCCTGGTTGGAGACGCTGCAAGATATGGTGGCCAATCAATATCAATGGTGTTCTTGTTGCCAGCTTTTGTCCAGATTGCCTGAATGAGTGTCCGGAAGTATGGGCACCCCTGAATGATTGTTGTAAGACTGCACTAAATCCCCTCCCCATCCACTTTGATTTACTTATTTACAATAAGTTTTTCAAATAAATCACTTTTGTACGGCGGCGAAGCTTCAGTGTTGAACACCTATTTCATGCTGTCGATAATACTAATGGTCACTTTCATCAATCTCAGCCTAATGAATACGTCCATTCCTGAGATTCACGGCGTAAATAGTCGACAGTGTATTGGAACCCTCGACATCACTGTTGACTATCATGCTTACGCATGGAAGCCCGAGATGTGATTTTCCCAGCATTATTCACTTGCTCGCTGCTTAGTGCGAAACCAGAGTCACATGAATGCCTACTTGCATGTCCGCCGCCCTCGTTGCGTAAGGTATGCTGGATCTCGGGAACTATGAACTTCGTGAACTGTACGGAGATACATGGGGGACGACCGATGGAAGCTTATGCAGACCATCTCAGCGAAGCGTCCAAGGCTGCTTGCATTGGCCGCGAGACCTGTAAATTCTTAATCTCTTCTGTTCTTATTGCTTACTGTCCTATTACTTATTTGGTTGTTTCCGTTGTGCTCATACCCCTTTTTTCTTTTGGGATGAACGTAAACCACCCTAGGACCTTGCCACAGCACCTGCAATTTGAATAATCCTATCCTGTGGCCACTTTGATTTGGATCGGCGTAAACTTTGGGTAGGGTTATTATTTCCCACTCGTCTCTTTGTACAAGACTCCATCGGGACTAAGCAGTTCCCAAACCGGTGTACAGAAGCAGGCGTAATCTCCCGAGTTGAGATTGTACAGTATTTTTATTTTTTTATTTTATCCATAGTATAACACTTCCTTATAAACATCCAGTTGCACGAATCGAATTTTGGGGTTTTGCGCATAACTCAATACGGCCCACTTGATTGCTGGAAGTAGTTATTACCCACAATCTCCAGCGCAACCATGCTGTGATCTATTACATGTAATTGATAGTGAGGTGAGCGGTAAATCCTTGGTCGACATTGGGGTGGGAGCTACCAACGAGCGTCGTTCTGTTGACACACTCGTTATGTTGCGCGCAGCTGATGAAACAGCCCACTCCCGCTCACGCTGTTCTAAAGCTGGTCATGGACCCTTATCACTTAGTAAGTCCAATCGTTGGCCTCAACTTCCTCACACAATTCGCCTATTTTGGTGGCTTTTGACATCAGGTATTTCCCAATGTCGTATGCCAGCAAGCCACACGTGTCCCTCCCACATCTCGCAATCTGTTCCCTGGCGTGGCCGGCCGATTCCACTAATTCAGAGTTGGCCAACGATTCTCACGGGATCTCCAAAAAGCCCGTGTTTCATATTATTAATATTCACGGAGTCGCGTATTCACGAATTGATGCACAGGATCGAGGCTTTTGCCCAAGTGTCCCGGGTCGGTTTTGTTCTTGTCGTTCAGCGGCTGTCGTACACCTCAAAGGCACAAGCGAAAACAGGGTGTAGCACTGCTCTTTAAGTTCTCAGCGCGGGGCAGTATGTTTGCCAGCACGAGGACTCGCATAGGAAAGTGTTTAATGGTGCTCTGAACTGGGTTCTAGAAGGAGCGTTGACAACTGTCGGAGGAAGGTCATTCAACGCAGCTACTATATGAAATGAGAAAAAATTTTGCCTAAGAAAAGTGTTCTCTGTGAGCTTGAAAATTTTCTTACCATGTCCCCGCCGTGTGTTTGCTGGCTCAACGGTGAAAAACCTGTTGGCCAAACCTT
>SJOL01005766.1:165542-200297 GCA_004794785.1 Opisthorchis felineus | reverse complement strand
GTGATGTCTTCTGGTCCATTCTCACCATGCACGACATAGGCGTTCGCTGAGTCTCCTCCAAATGACATATGGACGCACTTCTCGTCATTCAGAGGAAGGTGCCAGTCCAACGACCACTGTTTTGCCGCGTCCACATCCATTTGAAGGGCACTGGCATTAGAACTCCAGGATTTCAAGTCGTCCGCGAAAAGTAGACATGGACTTGAAAGAACGTCTGGAAGGTCGTTGACGTGTATCAGAAACAGCAGTGGTCCCAGAACGGAGCCTTGAGGAACTCCAATGGAGACCAGCGCCGGAGAAGAGTAGGTCGAGCCTACTTTCACTCGGAATGTTCTGTCTGATAGGAAAGCCTTCTTCTTTGCTAGCTCCTTTAGTATGTAAATCAGCGCATCTTGTTTCTATGACTGCCCTCCGTACAGAGTAAGCCGGCGTGGTACAGCTGCTGGAGGCCAATACCACCCGCTCATCCAAAATATTCACGCCTCGCCCCTGAACATGGTCCCCAAGAAGTCTTCATTGCTTGACTTCCTTGTGAAACAACAAGGCGCTCAACCACTTTGCTGGTCCTGATCTGCACCCGATCCCACAAATCCACGGAGTGAACTTAGCGACAACCACTGCTGTTGTCCTCAGAAAGTTAAGCCAGTGGCCCGCTTACCATCGAATGTTGGCTGCAGCCCATGACACAGAACACGGGTGTCGCCAACCGTGGCCCTTTTGACATTCTGCGAGTGCCACTTGGCCTCGGGAACGCCCCACAGACTGCGCACCTTTCATCGACTCCACCCTCCGCCGACTAGTTTTCGTCTATTCATACTTGCCTCAACTCCTAATCGCAATATTCTACGATGTTCTGACTTTTGTGTACCACTGAGCGCTCTTCGAACGTCTACAGCAACAGGCATTACGGCAGACGTTGGCAAACCCCAGCGTGGATACAATTTACACTTATTCCTTGAAAACAATCGCCAGTGCGAACAAAATCTTAGGAAAACCCACATCCCGATGTAGGATCCTATCGCAAAGTGAGAGGAATCAAAGTGTTTACAGCGGGTACTTGCTTGGAATTCGGTGGCACTGGTGAGCTCATGGTAAAAAAGGGGAAGAAAAGTCAAGCACTGCGAACTATTTCGGTAGGATGTTAGAGGTCGCTCGATATAGCAAAAGAGGATTACGTGTTGGCAATATTTTAGCAGCTAACAACTCATGCTGTCACGACCGATTACGCAAGACTTGGAATGGTGTCGACGTTGGCTTACTTTGTTAGCTGGCCAAATAATCGCTTGACCCCAGTCGACACAAAGTTTAACGATCATCTGGCGATCTGGGCTTGGTTGTTTGTTATGAGAGCAGGGGTGCGTTCAATGAGAACCACAGGATGTAAACCTTCAGGGAATGGCAATCCCCCTGCATCGCGGGGAGAGAAATCACTGAATTGTTTTTACCGAGATGTTGGCCGTCAGAAAAGTGCTACTGTTTGTTCCGGGGACGTGGGACAGACCCCTGAGCTACTTTGCTTTAGGCTGTAAGCTGAAATTGATATTTCGGGATCGCGTACTTCTGGTGCTAGTCAGGACTCAGTCGGATGATGTTACGAATGAGCGAGAGTTACGTGAGGCTCTCTAATTTGGTCGGTGATGTGTTCACGCTTAGGTATGGCCTCGTCAAACAAATGGACTGTTGAATAATAGCGGAAAGGATGCGGGGGGTAGAATGTACGGCGTAGTTATAAGTGGGGTTGTTGTTTGGAAGATATGACGTATGGTGTGGTTGCGTGTATGTGACGGTAGAACGCTAGGATATCAGAGGGATTTCAGCCGTCGTTGAGCCGGCCATAGGCTTGACAGTATGGATGGATGTGTCCGCTCCGGTTGTGCGTTGAGCTACTACGCGTGTTGACGGAATATATGTATGGATGGACATAAGATTAGTTAACCTAGAGGTATAAGATGCTTTCCAGCAATCTGTTGGGCCACCCTGAGTTACGCGCGAAACCCCAAAAGCCAAATCGTTCAAATGGGGGTTTATCTACCAATGCGGTACTATAAATACAATAATGGAATCGACAAGAGGTGCTCATAGTACGCCATCGCTCATGTCTTGGTAAGGACCGCATATTTCAATTTCGATTCCCTTTTCTTTGGAACATTGTGGCACAGCCCAGTGTATATCGCGTGGGAAGTTCGCACGGGAATATCCTGCCGACTGGTTCTTGCATTGGTAATGTTTGAATGGTATGGAAAGAAGCGGTGAGTTGAGGGCAAACAAAGAGTCAGCAGAGGATTTTCGTATGGAACGTAGCCTAAGGGGCGTGGCAGATTCAAAGGATAGTGACTCAGGTTACTGGGCATGGACAGTTTCTCGAGGGATGGGTTCGGATTTCTAATCAATTTTTCGTAACTTGGAGTGTGAGGGGAGAATTTCGTCCCAAGGATTCGGATGTTTCTGATGTTATGTCGATTTCACAGTGTGTTGCATTACGGTCACGGTTGATTGCATTTGCTGGGGAAAGGATCGATTGGGATCTTGACACCAGGCTTTGTGCCAACAACATATATGCGACGTTCGAGGATGCCGTCCGTTTTTTACCGTTAGAAACGTTATAACCAGTAGACGGTAGATGATCGGAGATATGCTAGAGAACAAGGTGACTGATACGGTCAGTGGACAGGATGCTTCGAAGATATAGGGATTGGCATAATTTCCGCTGATTCAGCTGCTTCGGTCGGGGAAATGGAAAAATAGAAACAAATTCTACGGACTCTTGTGTCACCATCTGCTGTAGCCAAGGCTGGGAATTCGATCATATAGTTTGACGGCTGTCTGGTAGTTGTTGCAGTCTTCAAGACGGGTAAGGAGCAGCAGATATCTTCACTTCTCAAGACAGGGTAGTTTTGACAGGCCAGTCCATCAGTCTGGCAAGACACAGGCTCCACCCCACCCCGCTTGTTCAAGGATCATTTGGAGGGGAAGATGCCATAGTTCGAAGCTCTAGGGTAATGAAGATACGGATGTGTTAGGTCGCGATCGGACTTAAAGGGACTAAGAGAGCAACAGCATCTTTATCATCCTGGTCAGAGGAGGGAAAAGAGCCTTTAGGCGCCTGAACGACGAGGTTGCCCATACGAAGAGAGGCGGGGAGGACGGATAAAGAACGATCCATGAAGTGTCTGAAGATGTGCTCTTTAATCGGGACAGATCCACGAAGTTATTGACTGTGAGGCGACTTCATTTCTTGCGGGATGTGCCCTGGTATGAACCACATCGGGACGCGTTGTCAACTAATTAGCTGCATCCTCATCTAGCAAGGTATATTTTGATACCACAATGAATACTGAAACACAAGATACGGACAAAAACCTGGGGCTAATAGAGGACGCTCGGGCGGTAGTAGGACAGTTACCCATGCTTTACCAAACGGATTTCATCCAGCCACTAAAACGGTTGTGCCGTCCAGCTTTTAAAATAGTTATCCACGTTCTTAGTGCGTTCGATGCCGAGAAACGCTTTGAAGTTGCTACGCTACACCACTATTGCTTGCATTGGCAGAACCACCCAGTTCAATTTCTACTGGTTGTGCTCGTTCATCGTGTTTTATCTATATGCGCGTGGAGAACAATCCCGAGCAAAATGAATTTTGAGCGTATATGAGCATGCGCTGCGTAAAATTCACCGACTTCTCGAATTTCGGTTCAAAGATAGGTCCCATAGGTCGCAACGGATTAGGCCTTCTATTTGGGCGACCATTTTGACCTAGGCTGTTTATCGATATGTTGAAAGAGGTTGGGGGGACTGAGAGCCACGTCAAGCGAAGCGTCATGAGCGAGAACAATTAGCTTTTTATTCTCCAAACGCACAAAATACAAATTAGTAGAGAGATCAACCACAAAACGGTCGGAGAAATGCCCAGCCACTTCGTCTTAAAATGAGCTACATAACCACACTGGTCAATAATCGTTCGACAGACATGAATGATATTTCTTTGTAAGTTGCACAAAATGCTACAAAGTGAATTTGTATCCATTTTGGTCAAAAAGAAGTACGAAAAGCGTTCCAACCAAGTGGGTATTATGCGCACAATTCTGGAGCTCACATACGCTTACCTCCATGGACCTTCTTTATTGAAAGGCAACAGTTTAACCGATATGTGGCAGGCGCCTGACCGCCTAAGGGATAGAGGTGCGGCAAGAGTCAATCAATGTCAGGACGGTCTGTCCATTCATTCATGCATTCTTAGCAGCACGCAGTTAAGATGCGCGTGTAAACGATTTCCCCATGATGTTAACTTTGACATGATAAGAGTGGCACTTTAGGAGTCAAACAGCACACTCCAGTTAAAAATTGTACCAGGTTTGACCATGAATGGAATGGTTCATCAGTGTCCCAGATTTTTCGGATCTATGGAATGGACGACAGATATGGCGAGAAAACATTCTTAATACAAGCAACAGGGGCGAACGGACTACACCTCTTTATACCCAGTAAAACCCGGCTAGGTACGGTATCACATGGGTGATAGTGGGGGCAGAGTTACTTTCCCAGAACAGAGACCTGACGGCGTCGTATCACAAGGGACTGTTCTCAAACTTATAGTGTTTACAATGTATGTAGGTAGGTAGCTTCCACTCGAGTTTTCCAATATCCGCGGGCAATGAAGGGAGACAAACTCTACTGACAGGGGGTCGGAAATACAGGACGATCTCAACAGGTTGTTCGACTGGTGCCATGAATCTAAACTATTCATTATGCGGAGATATTCGGGCTCACGAAAGTGGGCTGCGTGCGTAGCAAACTCGACCATTCCTGTGGCGTGGACAACCCAAGACATAAGAGTACTCCCGCAGGACAAATTCGAAGCGCAACAATGCACTGCGCTATCAAGAATTAGGCCTAATGCACCATGAATGTTCACTAATCCTGAGCTACTTGTCTTGCTAGATTCGACGCTCATCCGGACATCGTGTCAGTTTTGTGTACACCCTAGGCGAGGAACAATAGCTGCAGCTTGAACAAGTGTAGTCACAAAGGAGGAGCCATTCTAAGGACAACGGCGGCAAGCAATGGAATTCCATACGCTTGAACACGGACGGCACAAGGTCCACTCCACACTTGTTCAAGGCGGTCGAGAAAAAAGTATATCCGGAGTTATTGCGTTTGTTCCCACCTGCACCTGTTACACATGCGAGGTCATTGTTGCAAACTGGAAGTTTGACGCACAGAGGGGATGCCGCTTGACCACCAACTGCCCAGAAGAGCAATTAAGACCTGTTGGAGGCTAGGACAGAAAACCAGTTCATATCTTCACAGAATTGGCATTTCGAAGAACCCACTGTGGCAGTGCGGTGACAAAAGACCTTGTCGAAGAGCTACCGAATAAAGCTAGGGCTTGTCCAAAGTGCATAACAGTTACGAAAGTGGCTGCTTGAAAACTGAAAACAAGCATCAACATTGTTTCAGGCTGCTTATCAGAAGCGATGCATTCCGTAGCCTTTCCAAAACAGAAAACTTCATTCTATCACGGCTCTAAAGATGCACGGGTACCCAACTGCGTTGAAACGAAGGTGGGGACGCACTTGCATCCAGTTGAGAAATATCCTCACCAACAAACCCTACCCTTCTCATACTAAAAGGAGTGAAAACGAGAGAAACAAACAAACGAGCTCGTAATGGCGCTCGCCTGAAACAAGAATGAAAAGAACACGAAGCCAAGACAAAATTTACAACATTTGATGAGACGACAGACGTGTCGACGGAAGCAACGAGGAAGCTTTGGAGACTTCCGAACTTTTGTCATAAAGAGGTTACAATAAAATTATAAGTTAAAAAATAAACTTGTCATTCGACCAGTATAGGTGGAGGACACAAGTGCAGTTAGTGAAATAATCGGAAAAAGAACTCTAGGGGTTGCGGGGTGAGGAAAGCTGTCGGAGACAGTGGGCGGTTATCACAGTTTTGCCAGGTACGAGCTGGAGTCAGTCAACCAATGGATTGAACGGTGGAGGGTAGAAATGCACCACGGACTGGAACAGGAAATACAGACCACAGAAACCAGCAAAGTCAAGAAAAACAGATGACCACAAAGAGAGATTGGCGGCGCTACGCGTGGACTCCACCACCGCAGAATGTAGGTGGTTCTGGACTGAATCGGGAAACGGGTTTCGTAGCGGAAGCTATCGAATGGGAAGAAGGTGATGTAGGCAGAGTTGGCATTAGGTTCTGAATCACCTGGCGACAATTCTCACACACGCCGCCCAGAATCTCTTTGATCATGTTGTTCAAACTGGATATCTCTGAACCCAAGGTGCCCATGTTTTCCTAAAAGAAAAACATACCAAGAATCCGACAATCAAACAACTGCATAAAACGTGTTAATCACAGACGATTAATGGTGGAAATCTCAACAGCACTCTGTTGGGGCGGCTCCCAAAGTCACACCTGAAATGAACGCGTCATCGAGTGCACGTTCCTATCTGAGCGAGAAGGTATGAGCCATTTGTCTTTGGCCGTCAATTTCCGTTGCCATATTGTAATAACGGAATTTTCCTCAGCTAAGTGCTAGGTCTGAACCTCCCAAGCTAGCGTTCCCGTCAAAACAACCACTAAAGGTGCACGAGGTATATTACCGCCCAAAGCCGAGCCAAGAACAATTGTACGGCGCGTCGTATATATAGTATAAGCGGTGAGAACCTTTTGGAAAATCTGACGTCTTCTGGATGCGCCATCGGCAACCGGCATTCGGGCAATACTGGGGCATGATCGGCTGTTGGGTCCAGACTTTTGACCAATCAGATCGCGGCCTGGCCGGCAAGCGTCCCGAACTTTTGGCCAATCTTGTGCGGGATAGGCTTCTCGGCCGTAGCAGCGCCCAACTGCGACCTGTATCCGTGTGTTATTCTGCCTAAGACACATCGTAGGAAATGCTGATTCGCGTTTATACGGACTGCCATCATGCCTTTCTCGACAAGGTAGAATTATAATTCAAGCCAAAGGTCTATCATCTAAGAACCGTGTGATCACAGTCACACTGAACAACTGAACACCCAACGTAACTTCCAGAATATACGGTTGGAGGTAGGAAGTGAGTGAATGGAAACGCGATTGTAGCACCCTCTTCATACCCATCAACTTGTGGCAGCTCTTCCTTCTCTAGAGAGCTGCACCCCGGAACACAGGAAGGACCTACAGCACAGACCGGATAAATTCACTCATTTTCCTATAAAGTAATACCGTCTTGACTAACCACATGCGTTATTCCAAAAACTGGATCTTTGCTGACACCAATTCGAATGTGGGACTTTGAAAGAGAGGCACCTCACGGAGTCCCCGAAACAAAGTCCAACAGCAGCAACGACCTAGCGGGAAACTCTTCCAGGAAGAGGCCAACTATTTGCTTTGTGTTGGCTGATGCTGCGAGTACGCTGTAAAGACATCTTTCTGTTGCCCGAAGTAAGTTAACTGTGATATATATTTGTCAAATTAACACCGATAATCACTTTTATGGGACTCCTGGCATTGGAAATAAGGATATGGTAATTTGGTGAGGATCAAAATCAAGGCCAGTTGGAGGTGACTGGACAAAGGCGTAGCTCAGTTATGAGACAACGTTCTATAGTATCAAACTGATGGTAATTATGAACCCAGAATAGCACAGCACAGTACCTTAAGGGTAATATTTTTGAACAACGTATCCTCCAGAACGGTCTGAAGCTTTTGACAGATTTCCAAATATGTTTCGCGATCATGAGCATCTTTGGAATGCTTTCCACCGTACAGAGAAGCCATCAGACCCCCGGTTTGAGCGATTCGGGCTCGGTTGGCATCCACCGAGTTGGGAGCAGCAGAGCCGAAATGTTTCTCTGCCAGAACAAATGACTAACAGGAAAAGTATGTAAAGAACATGGTTAAGGGAGTTTACAGGATGACCTTTGGATGAATAATAAAGCGGCATACCGATTCGCAGACTAAACTCAAGATGGCACAAAAGAGGCTGCGAAGCAAACGCCCGTCCACTAATGATGAAAACCTTAAAATTGCCACCCACCACCCGTGAATGTGTGCATGAGTCTAGTCCGTCTATCCCCCACTTTAACTGTCGTCCACTTGGTACGCGTCACTGGAATCAGCTTCCTCCAATTACACTGATAGTGCAATCGGTACCGGTACGTCCGGTGAGTCGTATTTGTCGGTTCCGTCCTTTCTAACACGTTATCGTTACTGCGGTTCCGACTTTCGGTAGAAAAAACTTAGCAGAACAGAACGGAGATGGGTCACACAAACAAGGCAGATGTGACCAACATTACTCGGTCAAACTGACAGTGCGAGCAACATTAGGTAAGCACAAGAATAGCGTGAAATCGCAGGCCAGTTTATAGAGCTGTACAGACTCAATACACAGCGACAGCATGCTGGTATAACGGATGACGAAGTCAGGAACAAAAGAAGTGCACACCAGCCAGCAAAGCGTGACGTTGGTAAAGCAGGTCATGAAAGTGACGTCGTGGTGGTTGCGAATCTAAAACGGTGGATGGAGTCAGGACAACCGCTAAAATGTAGCAAAGAGCAAAATATGTTTCGCAAAACACGCCGCTGATGGAGCAATGTAGCGAGGTGTGGTTCATTACGGTGCCTGCAGGCAACGCGACAGGAGTTGAAAAAATCCTTTCCCAAGACAAAACGGAGAACAACACAGCTTTCAAACCGATCAGTGCACATCACCCTAAACCTTTTAGACTCCTCACATAGGATAAATGGAATGTCTATTTTCGACCTATTCTATCTGTGGCGAACTAACTGTGGCACACACTAGCATCCGAAGAATTAGGCGGGTTTGGTAGGAGCAATAGATCAGTAATACTGAGGTACGCCAGATGATTTTCGATAAAGTTCACTCCACCTTGATGGATCAGCTGGTGACACTCCTGAGGTTACACTGCACTTCGTATACGAGGGAACCGTTCACCTCGTAGAATCCTCTTCGCCCAGCCTTGGATGGAGATGACCCAGGGGTGGTCAGTTCGTGATCTGGCAAAGAAGTAGGAAACCTCTTTCCAGTCAACTCAGTCACGTTGGTTAATGCCAACTTCCCGGGTAGAGGTCGCAGGACGAGACAAATCAATGGTCAGTGACCCTGAGAGACACATATGTATCACGCAGCCCATCGCGCTCTTGCATCAAAGCTATCACCTTCATTGTGAAGCTCTCACTTTACGCCATGCTGAACAAAAAGAACGATTTGACATCTATGAGCCGTCGCTTGCACCGCATCACCCTCATTCCCTTATTTTCCCTATGAGTAGCGTGTTCTGTCGGTAAATCACAAAACGGTTGTCTCGACTGGTACTCATCACATGGATGTAGACGAATCCGGTCGCTTGATGCCCACGTTCAAAGACTACATCCTAAACACTGACATAAAATGCAGTCGCAAAATCCTTTGATGAACAAAGCCGAGTAGAAATGCTTGTGGGAGTCTGTACTCGACTGTTTGGGTCACAGCACGACTACTGCCTACGTCGCGTTTGCTAACCCGCTTATGTCGTCCATGTACCTGTCTATATTCCCGAGCAATATAAGGTCACATTCTACCGAGTGGTTTTCAAGGCCCTCGGGGAATAACTGACCAAACTGGACTAATCGACTGTTGATCTTCTCAAGCGTTTCAGATCATCGTGGAGCTGGTATGCTAGGGACGAAGTTCACATCAGTTACACTTGACAAGCTGCATATAGACTGACAGCGAGTGGGTTAAGCGGCCAACTTTTTCACGTTCACCAACCGCCGAGAAAAATGTTGACTAACTGATCACACCACAAGTTATTAACGAACGTTTTATTTAGATATGCCCTGTGGACGTTGGTTGTTGTAATTAGCACTGAATTCATTCAACATTTGAACTGCCACGCGTTGGTTTTCTGATGAAAACCAACGTGGTTGGGTGAGAATGAAGATGCTTCAAGCTTCCACCAACCATCACTTTTGTTGAGCTTGTTATGCTTGGCGTTCCCTGCCGACAGATTAGCTGTGTGTGGTACAGTTGAGATAAGACTGGTAACGATGGACCGGAAATACGATAGTGAGGCACCGAGAGTATTCCTAATACAGACTACACGGAGGTAACACTTCGTGCAGCAATGGTACTAGGAAAGGTCCTCAGTAGAGCATACATACTGCCTTATGCTTCACTGCTCCTTGACTGTTATAATCCCCTACCACCCGTTTGAGCGCTAGCGACCTGCACCCCACCTACCGCTCGAAGAAACCGAACAGACAACATATTAGGAAAAAGGAGCGTCCTCAAACAATCGTTGTGTGCCGACACACTGCAATATCTTCGACATCTGTCTAGGCTGAGACAGCTAGCTAGCTATAGACAAAATACCATTCCATATTCAACCTCACTAATCAGGCATACTCTCTAGGATTCTCGGGGTCAGTTGATCGATTTCCATTGTTTCAATGGGTAAATATGTAATTTCCGGATCACACTAAAAAATAAACACTGTATCCGGAAGCCAGCAGGTCGAAGTGAGAGAAGACTGAGTCGGTCGGACAGATTTGTCGCGCACCGGCCACGTACCGAAACGAAGGCACGCACTGATTGGCCATAATGCAGGCCAATCACAATCGAGCGTTTTTAGCCAGGCGTTTCCGACTCGACCACAAACATTTCAACTGGAGTTTGTGGAATCTTCTTTATTAACTCTATAAATACAGTTGTAAAACTTTCCCCTCGCCTCCATTAGAGGATGTTTCAAGCTACTACGCCTTTTGACATACTACAGTAGGCAGGACAGGAAGTCCAGGAGTTACAAGGCGTAACACACAGGCAGTGAACCGGCGGCAACCCTGCCACGAGTTAGGTCAAAGCTTCCCTTATTTGCATTCATCGTAGATATGGCGTTCGGTTGGTTCTGTTTAATGGCAAGCTCACTACAGTTAAACTACTTCCATTGAAAGTGGAATTTTGTTTCTTCTACATTTACCCACACCCAATCGCGGACTCTGGGGAGCGTTCTAGCTAGTCCCTGAATGAACAGATTCTCACTAAGTACCTGAAATTCCGACAGTTAATTGACATTCCATTAGTTTGTATGAATTCATACACACAAATCGCCAAAAGAAGCAATCCACATGAAACCTACTTGAATTATTCGGCTCTTTTTGTTCAATTCCTCAGTGAGTTGAAAGCAATGCTCTTGAAGAAATTCCATCTTGTCAGTCAGGCGCAGTTGAACCCGCTGCAAACGATCAATCTTTGCTATCCAAGCGGCACGATCTGGCTCGTCGAAACGACTTTCCGAATGTTCTCTAGGTTCTTTGTATGGTTTCTCCTCACCGGATATCATCAGAGTGTTCCCCAAGCAGACGACTGGCTTGTTCTTTGAAAGGAAAACGAAGGGTAGAGGTGATGTGAATCAGTGAGCTAGGCCAAGTGCAAAACTACAAGAATAATAAAACGCACTAGATTTTCCCATGTTGTTCATTGGAGATATGCGTAAATAATAAATAATCTTTCAGCTCTAACATCTTTCCGGTGCCTAACTGCCACGCAGCCCGAGGGAAGCACGAAGGCTGAGATACTGCCAGGTTGCACAAGCCTAGACAGAAGCAGTCGAGATGCAGAGGTCGGGTTCGAACCACGGACCTTCCGGTCAATGAATTCGTGCTTTGACCACTGAGCCATCGAGAGCCACGTGACCAAATAACTACGAGGCTACTGCCAAAAACCGACTAAGAAACACTGCTGAGGTGGTGATAGTTCCAAAAACAACATTTTTCCCATGTGCTTGGTTTGGTGGATTCACTCACGCCCCATTCATGCAACGACTGTATGTTAGACAAGCTAAGACAGAGAACCTCCGTCAATCGTCGTAGTTGGCAGATTTTCAAGAAATAGCCGTTTCCGAAGAATATGGCGGTGTATACAAGCGGACAAACAGGCGAGAGCAAACTGGGAAGCCAGATACCTATAGGATCAGCTCGAAGTCATGCCTTCGAGGCCTGCATACAAGCCAATTAAGTAACCAAGGCGCCTCCTTTATGTACAGATGTTCCCGCGGGCAAACGGACATCGGTTATACGCAAATGGATTTTCAGAAGTTATTTCGGAATGCAACAGACGGGACCACTTTACAAGGATTGTCTTGAGAATACTCGAATCGGTATTTAAATCTTTCAGTACATATGAAGCAGGTAAATGGAATGTTGCCGACGCTCAAGAAAAGCCGTTTTATGATATTACGGTCATTTTTCAGCATTCTGAGGAAAACGGCAAGAGAACAACAATATAAAAACACAAGGATTCAAGGAAGAAACCAATAGAGCTAAGACGAAAAAAACATTCGGGGTAAAATGACAAGTTAATTGAACTGGAATTTCCAGCTCTCATCAAGGTTCACCGAATCCGGCTACCAAAAGAGCCGAAAATAACGGGAGCCCCACTGACAGAAGACCTGCAAATCAACCAACCAAGCTCATGAATCTAAACCATCAGTTGGGTGAGGAACAAACAGCAAACTACTAAAAATAGAAGGTACACCACCAACCAATCAAACAACAAAGAAGCCGATCACGAACGGACCAACCGGAAGAGAGAATAATGGACGGCACTTTCAACAGTATTGTGGCCGTAGAGAGCAAGAAATACAGACCACAAAGCAACACAGATTATGATCGGACCAGGTAAAGCATCCCTAATAGGTTTACCATGCCTTAGCGTGAAAACAATCCTATCGCACTTGAGTGGGGTACATTGAAATACCATGAAGTGTACAAAACCCACAGCGTCTATTCTTAATTTCCTCGTAAGATCAATGAGCCTTCGGTAGTGTAGAAGACGAATACTTCGGAGTGGTGTGCCACATACAAGTTGTAGCATCGTGAAACACATTCCTCAATTGTGAGTGTGGACCAAGCGCAGCTTTATATGGAGGTACACAAACCAAAACAGAATTTGGATCGAGCATCGAGTGTACAGGCTCCGGATATAGAAGGTAACCTGATAGCCCATCTGCAGCACGGGATAATTCCAACAGGGACACCTCTCAGGCAGAACGGCTTTGTTCGAGCAGACTTTTATCAGTTAATGCGATGTCAACGCAAACGAGTGGATAGCAGTTCAGTGAATGCTCGTTGTATATAAAAAAAACCACATGAAGTACTTTGAGGTATTGTTTAGCTGAAGGTTCGGGCATAATCAGGCAAGACAATAATTACCTTACAGCTATATCCAATAAACCAGTGCATTGTCAGTGTTCCACGGAAAAGGGTGAGTAAATTAAACAAGGTCTCTCATGCTTCTCTTCAATTTGTGGCGACCTGAAGGGACGTTGAGGGCCCGTCACCAAGTCGAAGTGTATTGGTCTTGGAACATATGGACGCGGCGACATCAGAACGCACCAGTAACGAGCAGCCCACTGTAGAGACGCGGCTTGAATATGGCCAGTAGTTGCTCTGCTGTAAATACGGATGGTTTACCAACGCCTACTGCTCTCAAACTTGGCATCGAGGTATAACCATGCCGGAATAACATTTCTAAGCTAGAACAACTATGGGTTAAAAGTGTGAATGATTGGTTTATCAAGAAGAAACTTTAGACCCAATGTCCAGTTGGAAACAACGTAAGGCTTGAACTGACATCTAGTAGCACCATATTCATGAGTTGCGTGTAGGTTATTAAGCCTTTGGAAAACAAAACGGACACGTAGCAGGACAACTATGTGCGCTCCTGTCAGGAAGTCGATGCGATTAGCATTGGCCTCTGTGGGTGATCCATACATTGAAGTTGTCTTATTTAGTGAGGCGTGGAATCATTGATGGCATGAAAATCGTGAATACAAAATTCGTTCCCATTGGGGAACAAAAATTAGATGTCATTTGCTATTTTGACGTGAACTTTCGGTCTCCGCAACCAGTGAATTTGTGCGAGTACATGACTACGATAAGTACAGCAAGACATTGAATGGATTTCCAAATGCCAGGCATTGAACGCTCTCCGTGATAGTGCGGCGATTAAGTCCTAACACCAAGGCAGCTGGCTGCGGTTTTTGGGCATTGATCTAACAGAGTAGCCGGTTTGCAGCCCAGTAAAGTACGTATTGGGATCTCGAGAAGGAGTACACCGGAGTAAACCGTTCTAGAACCCCTTAGCAAACTGGTAACAACACGTGGTGGGATGCTTTCGTCACGGGTCTTTTTACCCCCCCCCCCCCCACACACACACACACACTTTGTATAGGTTAGCTTCTCGAAAAATTTCTCAACAGTCGGCGAGTTTTTTCCTGTCATGTTTGTTACCAACTGAACACTGTTCAATCGACTAGAACAGAATAAGGATGGCCCTATACTTTTGATCAAGGCTGCAGCAGTTGCGACGACCACTGAAGCAGGTCTGCAGAGAAACAGGAGCAAAACATCAAGCGGAGTGACGTTCCGTATGCCTACGCATTGCGGTCAAATAATAGCCAAGGTTTCTCATGTAAAATCTCCATTTCTATATTCATCGAATGCGGGGTGAGGTGAGATACGTATATGGATGTGTTGGATAAATCCTCTCATCTGATACGATCCAACTGGACTGGTTTCTCATGATATCAATGAAGCATCTGGAAGACAATCAAACGGAACGCCTTTCACGCAAACGTTCGAAATGAAAGCTTGTTGAGAGGAGACGCATAAGAACGTTAAAAGTGCATAGCGAGGACAGTGCATTTACGCAGCTGTGATAAAACCAGCGGTAGAGCACTAAAACCGCGTAAAGGCAGAAAAACGACCAGTTCGAAAAGAGGTCTCTCCTCATCTAAAGGGACCACTTCTGCATTTCGCAAGCGTGGTCCATAAATAACAAATCTGACTTGACAGGTTCGGAACAGCTTTTGAAGTCGTATGATTAGACCCGGGCATGTAGGAAAAACATCACCATGTAACCTAATCTGACCTTCATCTGACTCAGTATCAACAATGTGGATAGAAAATAGGATAATCGTGGTAACGGACCAATCGGGGAGAGAGAGAGAGAGAGAGCCAAAACTCACCACAGTCGGCCAATCCGATTTGGCGCCCACCTCGACCGAATGTGAAGAAGTAGTGGGTGAATCTAGGCTTAACTTGCACACCGATTCGTTATCCGCGACCTCCGAATCCATCATGTTCGCAACCTCCGTTTGATTCGGATTTAAGCCACTTGTGAGGGACATGGATCGATTTTGAGCCACCCGTGCCAGTTGGCGTGTTAGGTCCCGTATTCGGCCGAGGTCACGCTTGTGCGTCAAGTCGGCCTGCTCTCGTTCCACCATTAATTCTGAATGCAGCTCACTTTCGCGGTCCCGGGACTGTTGAAGCTGAATTCGGAAAAACGTTTACACAACAAAGTTACGCAGTCTGTATCCTGCCATTTCATGGTTAGGAAATAAAACCGCTATGGTTGGGCATCAGAGTGATAAGCGTTTAAACCCCAACATATACAGACATTCCCAGTAACCAGTAACAAAGTGATGACTGAATGTGGTAAACTTTCAAACAACGCACCTGAAAAAGGACACGATGGTGCATGATCAGTTAATCGTTGACAACTTGTAGCAAATAGCTGTAGCGCAGAACAAGGTTATAACCACCCTCCTTAGACCACAAATTTGGCGCGATTCGTCTCCTTAATTTTGCTGGGTCCAAGTCGCTGTTTCCCCTTCCACTCAAACACAACTGTTGAAAAAGAGTATCTGTGGCGCACCCGGATAACAAACAGGCCACTTAGTGCTGGCCAATATTCGGGGAGTCAATCGCAGCGTGGCTCAACTTTTCAGCTCATAAGCCGTTCGATAATGATAAGATAATCGTTCAGCTGTAACACCTTTGCGGTGCCTAGCTGCCGTGCTAATGGAAAGAGGCACGAGGGCTGGGATACTGTCAGGATGCCCAAACCTAGACAGGAGCAGTCGAGATGCTGAGGTTGAGTTCGAACCACGGAGCTTCCAGTCAGTAAGCTGTCGCCTTAACCACTGAGCTATCTCGAGTTCCACGACCCGTTCACCTAAGTGCAGTGGCTCCAGCTACTAAGACTTTGTTTGCCGAGAATACGCGAAATCTAGATGTGTACCGACTGACATTACTCACCAATATATTTTTAGTCACTTCCGCTCCAAGATCGGCGTTTGTGTTCAAGGTCAGATCGGCTCAGGCAGCGGCTGAACAGTGCTCCTTCAAACGTGGCATTCCCACTCATCAGTCAGTGTCTAAATTGAATACAATCGCTGCATACTATGGCTTCGCGTTGGCAAATTAGAGACAAACATCAAGAACAAACGAAATTCTGGCAGAATTAGCTGAACCTCTTCAATTTGTTGATATCGCGTTCAGCGGCCTAGTGTGTCATGACAGCATAACACAAGGACATTCAAATAGGGAATCAGCAGTGAAGCTGAGAGAGTCGAATTGACATAATTATACGAGATGCGAACAGGCACGGATGCGTATAACAAACGGTGTACGAGGGTGTTGGAGAAGAAGCAGGGTTGGGGGATTTGATGGCATCTATTTCACTCTAGCCTACCAGGATAGGGACTCGGGAAAATGCCATTTCCCTAAGGTTGAGTTTCAGCCGTCTGACAGCTGATACAGCATCAGCCCAATACAAGATAGACCTTTATGACTGACTACTGACTATCCGAAGAGCATTTGAGTTGCTGATAATGATAATAATGAAAATAACATTAAAATCGTTCAGCTGTAATACCCTTTTGGTGCCTAGCTGCCATGCCATCCGAAGGAAGCACGAGGGCTGAGATACTTCCAGATTGCCCAGACCTAGACGAAGTAGAAGAGGTCGGGTTCGAACCACAGACTGTGAATTCACGCTTCAACCACTGAGCCATCTCAAGCTCGTGAGTTGCTGATAAACTGAACCCGTCAACTGACGTCCCTGGTGCTTTCGTGACTCAAGCGTGTGCTAAACGGGGAAATGTTTAGCTATCCATACAGTTTTGGTAAAGAATATTGTGTCTGCGAGATGGCTTAAGCGGTTACAGCGCGAATTTACTGACCCGAAGGTCCGTGGGTCGAACCCGACCTCTGCCTCTCGACTTCCCCTGTCTAGGTTTGGGCAACCTGGCAGTATCTCAGCCCTCGTGCTTCCTTCGGGTGGCATGGCAGCTAGGCACCGGAAGGGTGCTACAGTTGAACAATTGTGTCAGCAACAAAGAGAAAGTATGTTTTGCAACACTTTTCAGACGTCGATTGATTTTATCTGACAGGCCATATACTTTGAGATTCACCTGAATGGATACTTTCTGGAAAGGCGCATTCCGTCGGATAAGCTGGCATGGAGTAACTTCCGATAAATGCATCGGGTATCCGTTTCGCTTAAGAGACTCCTTAGTGTATTTATTCTACCTCAGCCTGAAACACTCCGGGGGGAATATTTTCAATGCGTTCGCGTAAAAGTGGTTCTCGTCTGTGGTAGCTTGGTATGCCGATCTCATTGGTCACTCTGCTCCGATCTCAGCAAAACTGAGGCCTAGTGGACAGCCCAGTTCTGCAGCATATGTCTGCTTGCACATAGCAGCCAGAACAAGCCTTTTTGCATTCTACCGTCTCTATCCATCATCACAGGGGGGTCGACCACATTGGCATCATTGAACCGGCTCTGGGTCAATAGAAAACATCTGATGTTCGGATTCCGCAGCCGAAACTTATACTCTCTTGACTGCCCTATTCACAACAAGAACCGGCTTCATTAGCCATCAGATCTCGTTCTAGCTCGAGGAGGAGCTGATTTTTGTAGTTGAACTGCCAGTTCGCCTGGGGGTAACACTGAAGCAGTTGGCCATCAACTCGACAACACCAGTTCTCACTAGCGTGCCCGTCTTTTTTTTCCACAGAACCGCATACGCATCCCAGTGAGTGGTCAGATTTCAAACAGGTGTTCCACTGGGAACGACGGTTATGGACTGCACCACTCGGTAGCTGGCGGTGCTCAGTTCTTACTTGCGTAAGTTTGGCGCCAAGTTGTAGGATGCCGGAAGGTCGAACTGGCCGGCAACACAGTGGAATGCACAGAAATTGCTCGAACGATCGCCATTGTCACATCAAGGCCATGGGATTCTCGAGATGCATATCAACCGATGGTAGGCGGTCAAATCAGCAGACGGAATAATATCAACAATGAGAGTTCTTCTGAGCAAGCATTTAAGCCGAAACTAAATTTTCAATCACGGACCGAAATACTGTGGTTGTTTAAAATAGTTTTTCCCCGGAGATGTTGCTGCGTGCTTGGAGGTCGGAGGCAAAAACTGCAGTTTTGTTCTGGAAATTGGGTCATTTATGCTAATAGAAAACGTGCGCCGCAAACGGAATAGGAAGGTGGAGGTAAGGGATTGGGAGACACGGATGCTGCTACACCAGTAACCGGGACACACCATTACAATTCCAGACAAATAGCAACAGTTGTGGGGAACGCCCACGATGCACCATTTATTTAGCTGCGGTTGGATAACTAAACAGATTGGCCGCATTCGTTTTCGCGCAACGGGCTGCATGTGAAGGGTGCGATGTTCCACAAAGGTGATTCAGAGCTTCTATCAAAGCCGTTCAATGTATCAGTAAGGTGCCTTTATATGGAAGATATCCTGATTTCTTGAGACGATATTCGCCCTAGTGACCATACTCCAGCTAACTCTGATTATACAGGTTCAGACCATAATTTTCAAAGTTAGGTTGCCGCCGACACCCATAGTGCACCTGTTTGAGAATTACATGTGAGTTTGGTAAAAGCGATATAATATGAGTTGATTACCTCCCTACTTTAACACCCGACAAGACTGTCCAGGAAAGGACGCTTCACCTGCATAGATTCGACGTATCACCCGTGTACCTGACACGGAAGGCCGTGAAAGGTAATGTCAAGTGTAGCGACGGCGATGAAGCAACACCCCCAAAGGGAACGAAATGAAATCCATAGTTCGTCTTGTTGATCAAATTAAAGGTCAGCCACAATCCAAACTTACTTGGTCTCGTAGGTCAGTCAGTGCCAGCTGTAGCTGCTCGATTTGAAGCTGATGCTCCGCCAGTCTGTCGGCAGCGACCGCTTCAGATTGGAGAGCATCCGTTTTACACTGTTTCAGGTGTTGTTCAGACTCCTCCAGGCGACTTATAGTCAGAAGATGTTCGGCCTGCAAATTTACGTTCCGTTCGGTCAGGCGACGCGTGAATTCCGACAACTGTTCTTCACGTTGTTTAATAGCTCCCAATTCTGCCTCCAGTTCTGATAACCGTGTGTTCTCAGCAATTAGCCTGTGGAGCACAAAGCGATACATTTGCAAAACGTGGGAAAATTTAGATAAATGAACATACACCAGCGTAAGGCATCACAGTAGCAGTCATGGGGAACAAACCTTCTGATGATCTAGTCCGGATTTCTGCACCGCTGCAGGATATCGTCCACTTAGGGACGGCGCTTCAGAGAAGCAAACGGCTGGATAAGCCAAAGCTTGAAGGAATTTTTGTGATTTCATAAGTTGCAAATGGAAAACGTTCCGTACCCAGATTGTATCTGCCCACTAAGTACGAAGTACGCTAACACAGAATAACCTGGGATACAACATCAACCATCCGGCTAACTCAATATTCTCCTGGGTCGAAAGATGTTATTCTCCCAACCGGACATAGAGAATGTCAGGTACAACCGAAAGAAACTGCCTCTCCTGATCAATTGTTTCTACGATTAATTTCAACTGATGATGAGTTGTACTCAGTCTTTGAGATCTTTAGGGGGACGAAAGTATAGCACCATGGACTTTGATGCGAAGTTCCCAATTTTGTCAGGTGACCTTGGGCTTCATCACCGCCGACACTTACATTCCCATATACATGCTTTTGTCGAGAAAACATGCACAACGAGTTCGACTTATACACCCATTGGTATACCAAGTTGGTTTTGACGAGAGACTCACCTGGACCCCAGCTGAGTCTCTCGTTTATGATGCTCTTGGAGTTTCTGTTTCAAACCGTAAATGTCGTTGTGGTAGACAGATGAACTCATACTGCGCTAAATGTACTATAACTCGACCAATTCACTCTGGGGCTTGAATGCTTTGTCGTGATTGTTATACTCTCTCTCTCTACATATATATATATATATATATATATATATATATATATTCATGATACGCTATGTTCTGCACTGGAACTTACTTGTTCGGAGGTAAGGCACTACTCACCAGTAGTCATGGAACGATTGCTTTGTTAGAAATTGTTTAGCTGTACTTAATATCAAACAGAACCTGAACATTTATCCTCATGACCGCTCAGAGACGATGCCCGGCAGTTTGCTCGATAGCCTTCTTGGGAATTAATCTTACGAGCATTCGATTGACTTGTGAAAAACACAAGAGAGAAAAGGTTTTCTTGATCACAGAAGGGTAGTTCAAGAAAGGCAAAGCGGGGCTATTAGTTCAGCTGACTTTGCATTCTCTTGGATGCGGTAAAACGCTCCTACAACCGCTGCTGACAGAACGATGGACGGCATTCGAACTGATACTTTTCGGTGAAATATGCGCAAGCTTTAATTTTAGACAAGAAACAGTGTAGCTAGAAGCCCCTAGATGTTGCCCATACAAACGTAAGGCCCATTTCAGATCGACATCAACGAATAACTGCTTTAAAAAGCTAGTCTCTGTACAGGTTATACAATAGTGGCCACACAACCCTGAAATTTCGATCAGCTGCCTGGAAAGATATATGCGACCAACACCCCACGAACCTTGATATTCCGCAAAGAAGACAGCTATCATTCGGCCTTTGACTGGACAAGCTCACAAGATACTTCAAAGTGTTAGTCATCACTTACTTCGCAAAAAGTCGTTTCTCATAAAAATGTCACAATCGACCTCAGTCCTATAGTGGTTAACGAACAACAAGCAGCCCACCGGGTTGCAAATTCTATAACCTGCCAAACCGGATCGCGCGTGGGCGAGCTGCTGTGGGGACACAAACATAATCCCGGGAACAGCCCGTTAACTTTACATTCACCGTCACATGTTACTGGGAGGAGTCAGCAACCAAGGAAGTCAGTCAGCACCATGCTGCTGCTGGAAACAACTTGATCAGCAGCGAGAAGACAGCTTACGCTGGGGATATGAGTATTCCCAAAACCCACTTAATTGTTTAGCTATTGTCAAGTTATCTTCCGAAAATTTGAATCTTGAGTTTTCGTACCATTTTCCGCCATCCAGGATATTTTCCCAAAAGACCACGTTTCTCACCTATTGCCTGGCTGCATTTTGTACGTGCCAACGCATTTATCGTTCTCCCGCTGTACATTGCTTTTGGTTGAGGAAATAAAAAATCTCCTCCGAAGGTCCGGTCTTCTTTCTGCGCTAGAAGTGATTGAGCTCGCGTCTTACCTGAGGATCTGTGCTTCCGTTCGAACGTCGCGTATAATAGTTGATGGCACCCGTTTATGCCGTACAAGCACGATCAACTGATCTAGAGGTCCACTGTCCGGAGGTCCACCCCGAACAATGTGTTTGACCATGCCAAGTATTGGACACGTTAGAGATAGTCAATTTCTTCAGTTCCCTGTGGACCTCGCGGCAACAGGTGCCACAACGCCATCACCCGCCGAAGAGTTCCTCATATCTACCAACGACGAACAAAAGTCAAAAGAACTCATAAAGGAAACTACTCACAAGGTTGCTGAAAACTCTACGACAGCCCACGACCGGTTTCGCTTTCTTGGAGCTCACTAGGTAGGCGCAGTCCCCGGGTTTCCGTCAACCTTAACTTCTAACTGAACCCAAATTGGACAGATTTCGACAAATACACTCATTTGCATATCAGCTTGGAATATCATGAGCGAGAGATTCAGTTGAGTCTCCCAAAATAAGCGCATTTGGTGGAATCTATCCAATTTGGGCTCAAGCAGAACATAAGGTTGACGGAAACTCGGGGACTGCGCCCACTTGATGAGTCCCAAGAAAGGCAAAACCGGTAGTGAGCTGTCGAGGAGTTTTCAGCAACCTTGTGAGTAGTTTCCCTTATGAAAGTATACTGCGATATCTCGAATATCGTACTAGCTGAAACATGAGGCGGCCTTTGTACAGCACATTCAGTTGAAGAATAACATGAACGAGAGATTCAGTTGAGTCTCCCGTGAAAACCACATTGATTTGCAAATGAGTTTATTTGTCAAAAGAACTCACTTTGACAAGTGGGTTTCCTGTTCTGACAATTTTACTTTCAGTTGTTCCATTTCTGACATGTGCCCTCTCAAGGTATCGCATTCCGTTTGTAGACGTTTCACTTGGTCTTGGGCTTCTTTATGGGCGACTTCGATGCATAGACGTTCAGCTTCACGTTCCCGCAACCGTTCAGCTTCCTAGGTGGAAGAGAGAAGGGCCAGTCAGAGATAACACTGACTGCTAAAAGAGGAACTTAAACAAAGCCACAAGAATTCACGCGAAAAAGGCCATCCGGGGAAATTTTTCTTAATAAAGGACCGCTGAACTCAGAAGATTGATGAGAGCGCGGGAGACGATCCCTTCGAAGCGTTTAACATGGCACCAACGAAGTCAATTGAGGAAAAAAACTATCCATCGACCAAAATGAAACTTGTTGCCATTATTTAGAGTAACCAACCTGTGTTAATTCAAGTCGGAAAAAAAATCGTTCAGTTGTAACACCCTTTCGGTGCCTAGCTGCCATGCCACCAGAAGGAAGCACGAGGGCTGGGATACTGCCAGGTTGCCCAAGACTAGACAGAGGAAGTCGAGAGGCAGAGGTTGTATTCGAACCACGGACCTTCCGGCCAGTAAATTCGCGCTCTAACCACTGAGCCATCTCGCCCGACCGGAAGGCTGTAAACAATCGAAAAATCAGCTGTCGTTACGTTCGATTTCACCTTTGTTTAAATCACTGGTCCTGCATCCTATACTCTCAAGCACTGAAGACCTGTCGGCAGAAGAGCCGGAACTTCTTACTCTTTGACGGTGACAACACACTGCGCCTAATTAAGCGGTTGAAGAAATCAAACTTAATATACGTAATGCACTACTCATAAGGTTGCTGAAAATTCTCCGACAGCCCACGACCGGTTTCGCCCTTCTTGGGGCTCATCAGGGAGGCGCAGTCGCCGAATTTCTGTCAACCTTATGTTCTACTTGAAACCTGGAAACATCACAAACGAGAGATTCAGCTGGGTTCCAGGTGAGTCTCTCGCAAAACCAAATTTGTTTGCAAATGAGTGTATTTCGCTAAAATCAAACTTAAGTTACTCAACCCAGTGTTCAAAAGCCATCAGTTTTGCCAATAAGCATTGAAGACGTTGGTGGAGGCGGTGCTCTGAGAGTTTGTTTTGTCCACACTTCTAATGCGCTGTTCACCTGTGAAGTTCTTCACCTTGTGACAATGCAAACGACTGACACTTTCCACAGGCAAAACCGCGCGTTCTGACTTAATCGGTCTAGCAGGCATCCTGACAACTGAGGTTTTTATTTGTAAGACATGTGGAAAAGACATGCGAGAAAAAGGTAAACCATTCTATCATTCCTTTGTAAACAAAACGGAGCATCATTTCCACGCACGATTATATTTATTCCTTCCCCCAAACAGCTAACGAATGAACGCAGTCTCACTCTTTTCACAAACCGTAATTTTCCAGAAAGCTAATGTACCTGTTGATTAAACATGCTTTCAATAATTCACTGTGTATCAATCAACGAAGACGAAGAGCACAAACGCACATGTGCTAATGTCTTTGACAGAACCCGTAAGAAATAGCAAAACAGTTTACTACCACAGCGGGTGCATTTCATTTTCTTGCTTGAATGACGGTGGTTGATGATGATGACGTCACTTCAATCGGTGATGAAACACTGGAAATCCAACTGCCATGCTCGGAGAACAGACAAACAACCAAACAGCACACTCGAGCTACCTATATTCCACAACATCGCCAGAAACCAACGGTTTCAAATAATAACGACAGCTGACTGTCCGGATGGTCCCGGCAGGCCCGAATTCTGAACACAGCGGAGATGTCGGGTCAGTGGATGGCGAGCACGTCCATCATTTGTGGAAGTCGAATTCCCCAAGCCATCTCCCAGTTTGTCAGTGAGCAACTTATATGAACAGCAGGAGCAGGAGCAGTCACCTGACTACTTTATTCCCTCAACTTACGTCCCCTCAACAACAGCCACGCAACAGCGCACCGAAGACGTCTCTTCGAATGGTGACGAAACGTTTGCAAATCAATTGCCAATCTCGGCGAACAGATCAATAATCACCTGATCAATTACCGGGCCTGCATCAGCTGTCTCCCGGCAAAAGTGACCTACGGAAACAGTGAAAGTTTCGCTCTGGACTGTCATCTCATTCACGCACAATCACACCCAGGATAGTGGATGGAGACGACGTTATCCGACTTTTATCCTGAAAATTCATGAACATGCATGCAATAAAAGATTCGGAGTTGAGCAAGGGTTATAAAAATGGTTAGTGTGCATGAAGCGGCTACTCTTAAAGTGAATTAGAAACAGTGGTACATATTAATGATGATTCACTTGGTTTACCTTGATAGAAAGACGCCTGACGCACGTTTGGTTGGTCATCATCTAAAGGTGGCTTTATAGAGTGGTTCTGCGTACGTCGTTAGGGAAGAACTTGAAAGAACATGTGCGTGCCGCTCCTTATGAGAGCTCCTCTCTCCTTAGAGAGGGTGACCTTATAAGGGGATGGCTGTATAAGAGAACTGTCGCGCGGCGTCCATCACTGTGAAGGCGTTTCTAAATCGTCGCCTCAATGGTCTTCGCAGAGAGGTTCAACAGTGTTCGTCGGCTAGCAGTTACCACTTGGTTATAGATTAGGTGGCTGTTGACCTGCTCGCCGAGCTTGGCAGTCTCCTCAGAAACATTTCGTCACTCATCGTGGAGGCATCATCAGTGGACGGTTAGGTGGTTATCCCTCCCTCATATACTTGCGTTTGTAGTTTGTAAAAAAGCATTTGACATCTCTTGGTGTGATTAACTGATTAGGGCCAGCTTTATCGTAACCTCATTGACCCGTTGACCATGTGCATTGCGTCGTGGTCCGCATTCCAGGCAGTCGACTGGTTAGTTGAACAGCTTCCTTCTGGTAGGTTTGACCGCTTCTCTGATTGGTCGGTTCACAGTCTTTGTTGCGTTGTGGTAGGATATATGATGATGCATTGGTGATCTACCCACAATTGATGACGAAACCTTTGCAAGAAGATTGTCAAACTTGGCGAACAGACTACAACCACCTGAGAAGAACACGCGAAGACGCACGTGCACCGTTCTATCTGAGCTGATGAATAATGTTCACACGCAATGTTGTCGAATATAGGTAGCTCGGGTGCGCTGCTTGGTTGTTAGCCTGTTCGCCGAGCTTGGCAGTTGGATTGCAAACGTTTCATCACCAATCGGGGTGACATCGTCAGTGCGGGGTTGAGTTCACACGCTCTAAGAAGAGTTCTCACATGCACGGTCATATGCCAAAAGTGTATCCTTCGACCTCCGTTAGGAACAAGTAACTCACCTTCGCTTGCTTGGAGGCAGCTTCCAAGGAACGATTGAGTCGCGAAATGGTTTCGTTTTGTGTCACCGTTTTGCGCTGTTCGGTTCGAACAGTTTCCTGCATTTGACTAAGCTTTGCCTCCAAAGTATTGATTCGTGCTTCGTCGTTTTTCTGGCCCTTACGCAATGCATCAACTTCTTGGCGAGCTGCGTTGAGGAACTGTGAAAAGAGATGTAACCAGTCATTTCAAAAAGACCTCAATGGAACTCATGCGAAAGGTGAGCAGAGAAACAGAGAATACGGTAAGAATTGTGAATCGGTTCGCGTAAGCCTGAGCAAATGCATGGATTAATCGATAAAACTGAATGGCGGTAATCAAAATGGTTGAAAGTCGCTTTAGAATGACAAACACCCCGAGGGAATTGGAACCCACCTTCACAGTCTGATTGAACTGCGTCTGCAGCTCTTGTGATTCACTTGAGGACAAGTCCGAATTCACACCGGGGTCCACCCCATTTGCCGTGACCTGGGATCCACGAGGTGTGGGTTTGGACAGCTGTTGTGTAGGTTTGGCCAATGCGGCTAACTGGTTTTGCAACTCAATACGCTTTTGTTCCGACTGAAGAAAAAACATGCAGTGTTGCAGTTAGGTCAGTCAATAGCTTGTCCTGGGTTGAGATAACACCAGTGTAGCACTGTGCTGTGAACTGAATTGCCAGTCTGGCAGAGTTAACTCGACCGGGCAGAGAGATGTAGAAAATACGCGGTGACTATGGGCTTTCGCCACTCACTGATTCAGCTTTCCACTGTCACTTCCAGTGTTCTCAGAATACGTCAACTCAAAAGTAAATTCTCACCACTACAAGGGGAATGTATCCACTGGGTGACCCAAATTTCGGTAACTACCCAGCTAAGTGGTTATCTACGTTGGTACGTACCCACGTTCAGCTTATCAGGATGGTCAGCAAATAATAAACCTTGACGTGTACCGAGACGCCTTGGGCCCAGGTGGGTGACGCTCTAGCGAGGAACCGATGCACAAACGAGTTAGTGATGTCTTGTTGACCGTCGGGTAAAAAGTTTATTGAAAAGCTAGCTATCTGGGAAGTTTTTGGCGGATAGATTGTATCAATCAGACAGGTGAAATTTGCAAAGAACGAGAGTCTGAGGAACACTGTTTCCTCCTAATTACTGGGCTTACTGAGAGACTAACTCTGTGCTGTGACTTGCTGAACGGTCGTGCACCTCTGTGTTGGTCCTTGGCTTCCTGCTCCGCCTACTATGGTATACCTAAAGGCACGGTAGCTTCAGACAGCCTTTTTTGGAGACAAAGGAAGATTATTACAACTGTATTTATAGGGTAATCACAGAATGTTCCACAAGTTCATGCTAGAATCTCCGTGAACGGACGAGAAGCGTCGAGCCAAAGATGCTCGATTCAGATTGGCTGGCATTCTGACCGATCAGAGCATGCCTTCGTTTGGTCCGGAGCCAGCACGTGACACATCCGTCCAAATGATGTGATGTTCGGTTATTAGGAACAGCTGGCCTCCGGACACTCTGAAACGAGAACATTTCCGCTATCCGTCGGTGTTCGGAATCTCTTGCGAAATGCACCTAACTAAAAACGACTGCGCGGAGCTGAGAGTGATCCTACTGTGAATGAACAGTGAACATCCTGCCCTGAAACAAACCTGTGCTAGATGCCAGATAGTTATCGAACCACAGCCCTCACGAATTTGTCCTTGTCAAATGAAGAAACACAACTGAGAAGACTCAAGAAGCTTGCTGGTATTTTTTGAGCAGAATACTAAAAAACTAGCTGAGTTCCAGTTACTTGCCGAATTTCTATACATCACAGCTAAAGGACGTTGATATGCTCCACGATTTCGAAGAGTTAGCAACCTTGAACCGTTGTTAGATTAGTGTTGCGGCAAAAGAAATTTGCCCGATTTTTCGTCATATTCACACCCTGTATCCGTACTTTCCGAAATACTATGTAGGAAAATAGGTAAGCCCAAAAATCACTCCGAAGGAAAGTTGTCCTCCCAAATACATTGTATCACATTCGAACAACGGAAATTGTACCTCAGAATAGTAGTCATTACAAAAGAGGATGGCTTCATTATCAGCGTGACTTTTGACCCGGTTCTACATAGGAAAACAAAAAAACAACCGGGATGAGAGGTGTGATTGTGATCCATCACTCAATCACTCGTGTGCGTGGTTCACTCGCCACAGGATCATGCACCTGGCGTTAATATCGCCTCAAGTCTGAGCAATCCTGATCGAATAAACTAATCACCACCAGCCAAGGATAGGGCAATTCGTTGATAATGTGCGCAAACAACTCTTTTCCGGGATGACAGCTGATCATCCACCCATGATGCAAGGGTAGATGTGCAACCTACATCCGGACAGTAAGCATGCAACTGAGCTGTCCCGAGCTCACAGCACCAGCCCCAGAGTACGAAGTCCATGTGCTCCGACATTATGCTTCCTAGGGACCTGGAAAGCTGCCACGGGTGAACAACTCCTAACAATACGATCTGAGGAACCGTTTCTCAGGAAATCCTGCTGACACTGAGAAGTTCGGAGCATATACCCGCGCTTGTAGTACTGAAACATGGCTGAAAGTGATCCGTCAGTCACCGAAGTTAGTGCTGTGGATTTATAAAGTAAGATAAACTTGCTGATACTAACCAGTGCAGACCGTACCTCTTGGACTCAGAACATATGAACAGGAGACGAGTCTTGTGCGTTCTGATCACCGTGGGTGACCTGCCGGTGTGCAGTCAACAGCCAAGAGGCTGTTCAACTGGTCAAGATATGAGGCTGACTACACAGTGGATGTGGACTGACTTTCGATTGGAACGCAGGCATATTGTGTGCTTCCGAAGAGAATCGTTTCGAGTGCCCGGTTGGGCCTTTGGGAACTGGTTAAGCCTAGCCATCAGTGCGTGAAGAGCAATAGCTGTCTTTCTCCAGTTTTTGGAAATGCGAGGAATCTCAGGGGCAGAAAGCGTGTGTGCCTTTTGTGTGCTGCAACGCGCACCTTCAGCTGCCCATTCGTTTCTCCAATGTAGGTTGCACCGCAATCCCCACAATAGATTTTGTATATGCCGATCAAACTGACCCCGATATCTCAACTGCTCCTGTCTACTCATGGGAAACCTGACAGTATCTGAGCCCCCATGCTTCCTTCGGGCAGTGTTGGGCGGAATTCCACACAGACATCGCTTTATCGCTCGCAGTTAGGCACTGCTACGGCCCAGAAGCCTATCCCGCACGTTCGGGCCGCTTACCGGTCCGGTATTAAGGCGAGCTCTGATTGGTCGAAAGTCTGGACCCAACAGCTAATCATAACCCAGTATTCGCCGAATGCCGGTTGCCAATGGCGCATCCAGAAGACGTCAGAATCTCCAGAATGTTATCGCGGCATACACTTTATATACGACACACTATACAAGTGTTTTTGACCTGGTTTTGGGCGTTAATATATGTTGTGCACCTTTGGCGGTTGTTTTTTGACTGGAACGCCCAATTGGGAGGCTCAGACCGAGAACTAGGCAGAGGAAAGTACCGTTATTACACCTAGGATGGCAGCTATGCACCAAATAGTAGTACAACTGAACAATTATTATCGTTATTTCATCTTTTATCTGAACAGTTGACAAGAGGGTTTTCTTTTCTGGGTTTAGTCTTGTTTGTTACTGATCAAGCGTCTTATCAGTGACACCCGGATGGTTTTCCTGAAGATTGCTGAGAACTCTTTGATAGCAACCTTATGAGTAGTGTTCAGGCAAGAAAATATACTGCAACATCTCGAATGTGATATTCCCTGAAACATGAGGTGGCCTTTATGCAGCACATTCGGTTAGAGAGTATCGTAAACGAGACAACCGGCCGGGATTGAATTGAGCCAAAACCAAATTGGCTTGTAAATGGGTGTATATCGCAAAATAAATAAATAAATCGTTCAGCTGTAACACCCTTTCGGTGCCTAGCTGCCATGCTACCTGAAGGAAACACGAGGGCTGGGATACTGCCAGGTCGCCCAAGACTAGACAGAGGAAGTCGAGAGGCAGAGGTCGGGTTCGAACCACGGACCTTCCGGTCAGTAAATTCGCGCTCTAACCACTGAGACATCTCGCGAAATACCAGATAGTTGTTCCACTACAGCCTATCCGTGACGTAACCAACCTCGATGGGTTTGGAGGCTTCAGCTGAACATACTATTTTAGCTCTGTTTATCAGTTTTGCAAGTCTTCGTCAAGATAGCCAGCTGAAATCAGCACGATTTCTCGCCAGAAACCCGAGCTGCTACGGGAAGAGTGGCACAATGCTACAGCGCTTTTCCGCACAGGTTCGCGGAAGTTTTGACGGAGCCAAAAATCGCGCAGTCAAACCACTCACAAATTATCCCTTAAATCAGGTTAGTAACCTATAGATGTACTAGAGACGTCACTGCTTCGACAGAGGAGAAGTGGATAAGATTTATTCCAGACCGTGCGTCAACTGACAAGCATCCGGTAAGTTCGGCACAGACAGTTGACTTATTTCACGTGTCATCGCCGGCGTATCTTGAACAGATGAACAGACATAAAGTCACTCCAATCCAAACCAGGACAATTATATGCATTCTGTGGGTTGGTTGTTATGTATTGGTGGCTCAGTGATTAGAGCGCGAATTTACTGACCGGGAGGTCCATGGTTCGAACCCAACCTCTGCCTCCCGACTTATCCTGTCTAGGTTTGGGCAACCTGGCAGTATTCCAGCCTTCGTGCTTCCTTCAGGTGGCATGGCAGTTAGGCACCAAAAAGGTGTTACAACTGAACGGTTTTTTTAATGTATTTGATAAATTGTGGCATGAATGTTTGCCCTACCAAAGGCGTAAAAGTGAGAAAATAGGAGAGCGCTGAGTGTGAACTAGTGAACGCACCTTCCGTGAGAATTTCCTGGCAGGCTGGTAACTCGTACATAATGGTAGTTTCCAACGCAAGCGACAAATAACAGTAAGCTCAGGCATAAATAACTGGAAACCACAAGTTATTAGAAGACAGAAAAAGAAGCTCCTCCGCGGCCCAGCTAAACGCAAACTAATTAAACAAGAAGGGTTAGACGAGGAGGTAGTAGGTCGTCTTAGTAAAGACGGTAAACAAGAATGCATGCCTCTGGAAGTACCTAACAAGCAGGGATCACATGTACTATAAAAGCATCTACCTTCGCATATTTGACCACCATATTTTCCTTCTCTCGTTTATATGTTTCAGCCAGTGCCAGTGCTTGTGCCAAACGGCCACGCAGCTCTCCTGACGGAGGATTCGGGTTCATCTGTTTGTTGGATTGGGGTTGATCTAACCAGCTTCGTTTTTCCTCTAGAAGTCGGTCGATTTGATCTTGTGCTGTCAAAAGCCGAACAGACATGGCACTTAGTTGATTTTGTAGCAAGGCCACCGCATCTCGCTCAGCGGGTGGATCGACCACGTCAGTATGCAACGAGTTCGTTTCGGGAACAGGAAGGCTAGTGGTGGGCGAAAGTTGCTGGTCCGAGGTGGATAGATGAGCCTCCATGAAAGGCTCTGAGCGTGAAACGGGGATAAGAAGGTTCGGTGCACAGCTTGACTGTTCAGATGGAGTGAAATTCGGTGTTGTGCATTCGACAGTCTTAGCAGTTCGGTTGTGAGATGAAAAGTCACTAGAAGCTGCAGGAGAAAGACATGATGTCTGTTGCACAGGACTTCGCGGTTCCATGACGCATGAAACTTCAGGTTCGCAAACATCGATGGTATGTCGTGGACCTGAAGTGTCCCTCTCATGTGTAGTTTCTTGCATAGCTGGAGTATCTGGGTCTGGTACCATTATTGAATCCAATACTTGCATTTGTGATTTAGTTCCCCGACGAGATTTTCTACCCATAGGCTGAATCTGAAACCGAAGCGACCAAAATTTAGAAAATGAAGTTGATTGTTTCGTGATTAAAACATTATATTTGTTTCGTCAGCTGTGACAACTAAAACCTTGTGTGCAACACAAGTCTCCCTGGAAGAACCGTTAGGACAGACCACAGGCCTTCCGAATAAAATTTTCACGGAGCATTAGGACTCTGGAGGGGTAGACTTTGAATTACATGCCGGGTCCTCGACGTTATCCCAGTGAAGTCCACGTTCATGGAAAAAAACCGTCCAGCTGTAACACTATTTCGGTACCTAGCTGCCATAATACCGAAGGAAGCACAAGGGATGGGATACTGCCAGGTTGCTCAAGCCTAGACAGGGGAAGTCGAGAGGCAGAGGTCGAGTGCGAACCACAAACCTTCCGCTTATGGAACTAAACCTCACTACTGCAAGCACAAGCAAAAAGGAGCTCGTATGTGATTATCACAATCGAGCCGTCTAAAATCACGCTACGGCTGCAGATGCTCAGATATGTCAGAAGTTAGGAGATCCAAAGTGAAAGTTTTTTTCCATTAACAAAGCGCCTGCAAACTTATCTACTGTGCTCATGAATAAGGTTTCTGTGCCCACTCCCCGTACCCCAACAATGAGCAAATTAGTTAACAGCCCTGGGTAGGATCAGTTAACAAATCTGTAACACTCGCTACCTTGGACGAAGACAACTGAGTCCAAAGATACTGGTGGGGTAGCACATTCGCCACTGCCCGCAGAAGTACTAGGGGTATCCGTACGGTTGCGGCCTCGGACAAGGCCAGCCTCTCGAAGCTAGACGGCTCGGATAACTGAGCCGTTCGCCTCGGGTAAGGAAGCTACACCGGGTGAGAGCATGCAGCCAAATGATGACGACAAAGTCCCAAAACAAAAAACTATCTCAAACTTCCTTCTGGTTCCGACTTTTCAGACAAAGGATGACGGTAAAGGGCCTCAATTTAAAAAAATCCTCTTCCACCTCAGCGTTCCGGAGACTTCCCTTCCCTACAGCTCTTCGTTTACCAAACCCCAATAACTCGTCGTGAGCTTCTCTCATGTAGTCCCCGACGGCGATTAGAAAGCAATAGCCCATGCATCCAAATCCCTGAAATTATCTGTAAGAACCGCGTACTTGTCGTATAGTGGTTGTAGCTGCCACAGTCTCGTTCACCGATGATTTGGGCAGGTGGAGTAGTTAGCTGCGCAGTAGAGGCGGGAGCTGATAAATTGGTGCGTAAATACAGGGCTGCCAGTGGACTTTTAAGTGGAGGGAATGGGAAGGGAGCTATGCATTGAAGGCAATAGCTTGGATGCACGAACGCCACTGAAGGCGCGACTGGGCCATGTCTGACAATGTCTCTAACCATTGATGTCCGTCTCGGGGTCTCCATCCAGGGAGACGACAATGACCAACGCAGCTGAGTTTACTGGTAATAGCTTTCACACTTCGCTGCCAAGCCACTGTTTGACCCGTCCTGGCTTGTTTCCACACTTCGCGTGGTCATGCAAAAAGAACCCTTCGAGGAAGTCGGTCAACTAACATACGGAGCACGTGACCAAGCCAGCGCAACCTATGCAGTGTGATCAGTTCATCTATTGCGGGTGAGTTATTTCTTCCGAATACCATTCGACGTACTTCAGCATTGCTGATCCGGTGTTCACATCAGACTCGGGCAATGCTCCGAAGACACTGATGATCAAACACTGAAAGTTTTTTTTGGCGTCCTCGGCGCGCAGCGGTCAGGTTTCTGACCTGTATAACAACATGGGTCGCACCGCAGCATTGTAAACTCGACCCTTGAAGGATAAGCTGACGTCACGCCTACATCACAGATGACGCAGGTTCACAAAAGTTGCTCGGGCCCTCCCAATCCGGATGGAAATAGCATCTTTCGCGAGACCACCGGGGCTCATACGACTGCCAAGCTAGACAAACTTGTCTACCACCTCAGGCAGCTCATCCGCAAGCATGAGGCTATGGTTCGAGCCTACCCAGTCTTGCAGTAGCACTTTACACCTTTCAGGTGTGAGGCGCTTGCCAAACCGTGAGGCAGAATTATTCAGATTATTTAATATTGTTTGCCTTACCACGGGGCGGAATAGCTCGGTGGTTAGAGTGCGAATTTACTAACCGGAAGGTCCGTGGTTCGAACCCGACCTCTGCCTCTCGACTTCCCCTGTCTAGGCTTGGGCGACCTGGCAGTATCCCAACCCTCGTGCTTCCTTCAGGTGGCATGGCAGCTAGGCACCGAAAGGGTGTTACAGCTGAGCGATTATTTTTTACCACGGCGTCAGATCCAACAAGAGCTATGTCGTCTGCGTACTCGATATCTTTGAGCAGACGCCCAGGGTGCACTTCGACCCAACAGGCATTAGAGGCTGATAGTGAGTCTTCCATAATCGTATCAATGACCAAGTTGGAGAAAGGTGAAAGAGGACAGCCTTGTCTGACACCACTTGATGTGGTTAATTTTGGCGAGAGCTTCAAGTAGACTTTCATACGTCCGCGGGAATTGGCGTACAGCACCTTAAGGAGGGTCAAGAATTTATGGGGGACACCTTTGCTCCATACACACTGTCATAGTGCCTGATGGTCCACAGAGTCAAAGGCAAGTTTCTAGTCAAGGAACAACCATTCTTGGTTGCTGGAAGCAGTGTCGCTGTTGCAGAATCTGTCGGATGGTGAAGATCCGATCGATGCATCCTCTGGCAGGACGGAACCCAGCATGGTATCCATGGATCTGTCCCTCACTGTGTTCAGTCAACCTCCGAAGGAAAAGACCAGAAAGCACCTTCGATGCCACAGCTAGCAGACTGATGCCACGGTGGTTTTCACACAGCGTCCGCGTAACCTTTTTGAAGATAGGAATAACTATCGACATGCCCCATTCCGTAGACCCTTTCTCTTCGTTCCAAATAGCACCAATATACTTTGTAAGATGGGTCACCAGGGATTCACCGCCTTCTTTGAAGAGGGCCGGATACAGACCGTCCCGTCCTGGTGCCTTCTCACGTCTTAGCACGGATATTTCGCACTTTATTTCTTCTTCCGACAAGCGATCAAGGTTTACCTTCCATTCGCCCGTATGCACTTTCCTCACAGGCCGGGCTGCAGGAGGCCAGCTAAACTGTTCTTCGAAGTGGTCGGCTCGTCTTTCCAATCGACGTTTTTGCGAGTGTTTCGATCACGCAGCGAGCAAACAATAATATGCGCGGACTGTGACGATATTCTATCCCCAACTATGTTGCCTGGTCTTGACTCCTAGTACAGCGGAATAGTAAGGAGACGAAACCTTGGACACAACT
>SJOL01005766.1:126952-144958 GCA_004794785.1 Opisthorchis felineus | reverse complement strand
ATTATTATTATTATTATTATTATTATTATTATTATTATTATTATTATTATTATTATTATTATTATAATTTAGTAATTTGAGCTCTACCGAAATCTGCTGTGAGAGTGACTGAGTGCGGGATAATGCCACTTCGTTATCAGTGTCGAAGCTGCTGGTGACATTTTTGGGAGGGGGTAAGCTGTTTTCGAGGGCCTCCACCCGGTTTTATACGAGGAATGCATCCCGCCTCCACTCCCCCTTTACTCATTGCACGCCAAGCTATCAACTTTTTCCATTTTTGGAGAAAAGTGACCGGAAACCGCACCATGGAACTATGAGTAGTCTTTAGAAAACTATCTAATGTGTTTGAAAGACTCCTCTAGAGGTGGACAGACACAATAACGGAGTTCGAAAAGCAGATTGAGCAACGCCAAGCACCAGTTTGTCGATAATATAGACACAAAAACTAATATTCCCTTAACATCAATCGTTAGCGTTGCTTCGACGTGCTCAAAGATCTGGGCAACCGCTGCACGCCTACCTTTAAGCTTACACTCAAAATGTTTCGAAAGCTATTTTGCTTAGAAATTCAGCGCCAACCTTGAACTCCTGGAATAGGCGCGACTAAGAAACCATAGAAAATGCTCCGCAAAGTACAGGCATGATTGTTCCATCACTTCGTTATCCGCTCCACGGGCAACCTCTCTCAGTCTAAGGTTTTTATAGGATAGGAGCACCTACCGGGACGCCTTATTCATAATTTTCCTGTCTTACAAAGGCTCCATGACATCAAACTCCGTAGCCAAAGCTCTAAAGACACTATAATCCCTGCCGTGCCACAAGCAACCGCTGGCCTCCGGTTTCCCTTACCAGAGCAGCCATTCATACGTCAGATGTCAAGTGATCCAACATAATAGCAAGCACCTGAAACGTCTAACGGATATCATAATGGGAACCCTACCTTAATTCGACCGACTGACGCTCAGTGCAAGAACGAGACACAACTTTTGCCACCGATGATGGTCTCCCGCATCCCTAGCCGAAGGTACTGCATACATGCCGACCAGAAGACCATCAATGCTAACTTGTTGTGTCCTCATTCTACATCGGCATCCCCAGCTAGCCCTTGGTTGCTAGGTCAGCCAACAAAAATCCACCCTTTCCTGGGTTCGTTTGACTTGCTTTCGTCCCCTTCCAGATTTTTTCTATTGGACACCGTTTTATCTGGTGCCTCCTGGTACTCAGCAGACGCTACTGCTCTCACCCTAATTCTTCCTCATTTCTTCCTCTTCCCGAGCTTCAAACTTCGGCTGTAGTTGCCCCGGACGCACCATATAGCCGTCATTCATTCAATCCGGCTGGTCCCCGGGCTACACCCATATGCTCCTCCAAATGAATCAAGATCACTCGTGACTCCACATCGGCCTGACTCTACCTGGGTCAATCCCCTCGTCTAAACCAGATCCAGCTGCCACGGAAACGCGTGCTTCCTGTCCGATTGCGGCAACCTTGACGACCGTTACGGGGCTGTCCGGAAACCGAAGTGTGTCGGCGCAATGATGGCATGGCACTGCCATACCCAGTCTGATGGCATTCCCGCACCTATTTCCTTCCTACCCTCGACCGTCACCTGCCGCCCACTCGAGCCTGCAATTGCAACTAAGAGCAGTGTTTTCACCCAGCCCCAACCGTCTCTGGGACGAGTTCACTCTAACCCGCTGAACCTTTCATTCGGATTTGACTAACTTGGTTTCCTCCTGCAATTTCGGTTTGCTCTTCCAGAAGTTCAGTTTCATTTACGGTGTTCGGATGGCCCATGCACTGGCACTATCTCCTCATAAAAATTGACCTTTACAACTGAATTTCCTACAACAGTGACACCAGTGGGTCTACTTAGTCTCAATTTAAACCATATTTGGAGACGAAACCTGCCATTTGTCTCCACTTCGAATTCTTCCATCTCCATCTTCATTTTGGTTTTTGTGGCCTTGGCCATTTACTCAACCACCAAAGGCCACTCATGGCCGGCAATAATTTTTCAGTTTTAGTTCAAGTCAACCGGCTTCATCACTGAACTGGTCGTACTTCATGCCCATTGTCCTTGCTTTTTTGGTTCCACAACCGTGCTGACTATTCACGTAATAAGCGTGTTTCGTTGGTTGTACCTTCCTCTTCGTTGTGTTGTTGCCTGCCGCGGTCAGGCTCTAACGACCCGATCATCCCCCAATTGGCATGCTCCCTACACGCTGGGGAATAATCCCATTATTATTATTATTACTATGAACCGAAGACAGAGTGCCTCAGCAGCGAAGGCCCATTATACGCCGCCTCTCATTTCATTTGACTCCTCCACGACCTGCCTCTTCCGGCGGCTCTTTGATTGTTCAAACTGAATGAGCTGTTTTACTGGCCTAGCTTTCCACCGGCCAGGGGAAATATCCAGTAGCTGGAGTACTTTATTGATGCACAGGCCGAAACTATGACTGCTGGGTGGGTTGTCACCTTGCAGATCTGATAGCATGATCTAGGGATGGAAACCTCGTGTAATGGTCGGGTCGCTCTGTTAATGTATGCCATGGTGCCTTCGTATACCCACCACCCCTCTAGTTGCACGGATATGTTGCTCATCGCCGGTGGTTCTTAGCATGGTCTTTAATTCAGGAAATCTACAAAAGAGCAGTATATTCTGCCTGTAACTGCTGGGTTGGACTTTTCCCGGTTGTGTCATTTATCTTGCAACGCAACGAGTTACATATGGTGGAAAACTCATCTTTCGTCCTTTGAAACTACACATAAGATAGCCTTAAAATACTCCGCGACGCCCATGGCTTACATCGACGTGCGAGCTGTTGCCACCCTCGTCCCATTTGGGGTAGAACGCCGCCCAGTCCACTTCGTCAACGCCCTCCCCCCTCATGCTCCCGGAAGTGATCATTTACAAGCAAGATATTGAAATAGTCACTGCACACCATCTTGGAAGCTCCTGTTTGTCTGCTACCACTTATCACACCACATCTCTGAACAACGGAGTCCTTCTGATGGGACTCTAACAGAGCCAAAGAATACATCCTCTTCCTATTGAACCTACCCTGGAACTGCCTTTACCAGCTAGGACAATTGCCAGCCTCCTTGCTCGTTACCACATTGGCTGCCTCCTCAGCATGCTAAAAAATCTACTGAAATACTCTTGCCCTGGCTTCTGGCTTGCTGGCTCACTGACGCTTAATGCAAAAACCCGAGGCACCCCTTCATCACCATTGCTGACCCCTTGCATCGCTATTTGAGTAAACTCCGTAGTCGCTAAACAGGGGCATGGTTATCCTGGCTTGTTATATGCCTGATGAATTATAATAGCCTTATATACGTAAGCTTAGGCAGTCCCTGAATGCTGGACTTCTCAACAACTATGAACCCCCCATCCGGTCTCATTTAGCCACTTTCTGTCACCACCCTAAATATAATAAACTTGAAGTCCTGAAGGGTTGCCCAGAAACCGAAGTATGCCTGAGCAATGACGGCACGGCACCGCCATACCCAGTCTAATGGCACTTCCGCAGTTATTATCTCTATACTCTGGGCTGCCCCATCACCCTCTAGGGACCCCTGCTGTAAGAACGAACAAACCGATTACCTGGATCCAACCCCATCCGGGACCATTTCATTCTTATCCTTTCAACCCTTCCCTCGAATTTAACCATTTCAGTGGACTTTCAGTTTGTCCCTCGCACAACGTCTATCAATTTCTTGAAAGTATGCATTCCGTCCTGTGCGCTAGCACTATTCTCACCCTCTCAGGGTACGTTCACGCCCGACCCCGCTCCAGTCCGTCTATACAGTTACACTGTACACCGTATTCCTGACATTCGAGGTACCGTTTATCCGTATTGCGGATTCCTCCACTTCCTCATCCTTACGCTTTTCGTGACCCTAAACTTAAACCCAACTGTCCAAGGCTACAAAGCCTCAGCAATGTTTTTTTTGGTTCAAACTGACCGTCTTCTTATCGCATGGTAGGCTGTATGCCTCAGTTTCGCCTTCCCCTCGTTGTGGTTTTGCCCACCATCTTTAAATTGCAATGGTTCAATCTTGTTTCATCTTGGTATTTCCCCTAAAAGGTAGAAAAAACCTAACAACTGTAATTGCTTAAGTGTCTCCATGGCTTGAACAAGAACACAATGGCAAACAATAATGTTTTCGGGATCTCGTCATCAGGCCAGTACATATATGATGGTTAAAATAGAAGTGAAAAATGAATTACGCAGCGAAGATTCGTTAGTGAAACGACCATGTGGGAAACACGGAAGATTGGTTGTCTGCGCCACCACGTCGCATCTACTTGGATACTCTGAGACAGTCCACGGGGCTGTCGTGTGACTTAGTCGGTCGATTCGTGTCACATGACTAACAACTATGTTGCTCCGCTCTCGATATCCATCGCATTAAGGTTGTAACAGTTTAGGCCTGACTTCATCTGCTTTGGATAATGCACACTATTTCTGTAACTTTCCAAGTTTCCGAGCGACCCAGGGTGCCCACAAATCCCGTCAGTCATGCTTTCATTTTGACCGTACCATTGTGATCACGCTTGATGGTAAGCTCCCCGCTGTTTGAGAATAAACATTATTATTGTTATTAAATCAATGTTGGCGTCTCGGTAAAGGAAAACCCTGAAATTTGGGCAATTTCGTGGTTAACGATGCACGGTTTACGTACTTTGTGACTGCACACTTTTACTTATTTCCCCTGTTTAGCCAACTCCTTCCTCTCCACCAACTGTCACGGCGGCACCACCAAATAATGCTTCCCTACCCCTCCCAAAAAGAGAAGCATGTTGTCGTGTTTAAACGATTGACCAGCCGCCCCATTCCAGGTCGGGGCGGCTATTCCGGTCGCTTGCATTTACCTAAATCCACAGTACGCTCAACAAGCTTGAGATTTTGAAGGCCAAACATCTGGAAAACTATCATGGAAGGCAATGAAAATTTCCTTGGGCTTTGAGTAGTGCCTTATGGCTAGCACTCTCAATTACCTAGAACATCCTCAGGGACTTAACACCCTCATTTACACGCATCCGGGAGTAACAGCCTGATCTCCCAGGCAACTTGTTGTCCAGTATCGCCTTTGAGGGGACCACCAGAGGAAGTCGGAACTTTGCTGTTGTACAACCATGGTGAACCCAACAGACCCCATCTATTTGACAGAGCGTTTCTATTAACCGCCACATAGACCGTGTTTACCTGATTGACGCTGTTTCTCATTCTCTGCATTCTCGGTAAGCTAAAATTCTGTTCCACTGCATGTTGGTTCTGGCTCTTTGTCGTATGACCAAAACTTGACGCAGCATATATGAGGTGTCTAAAACACAACCGAATCCATCTCATTAGTCCCTGTAATATTGGTTGTCCGGTTCTGATCAATCTCACACTCTTTGATTCTTAGCGGCGTCCACTTTAAACCATTTTACGTTTTAATGCAAGCCTGGTGCGGACCTCCAAAGCCAGTGGAATTTCCTCAGTGGAACCTAGGCCAAAGGTGCTCACAGGGATCGGTAGGCCCTAGTTATTCTGTTCAGGAGAGAGGTTCGAATTGATCTGCAATGGTGGAAACAGCATGCCGTGACAGCTTGAACCCCATATAAAAACTATGCTGGCGAATCATACACTACGATGTACGCTTGGATAGCCGGCCACTGGTTTCGAGAGTCAAACCCGTAGCCCTGGCCGCCGTAGCGCACGGTTGCGCTGCCATGCCGGATGACCCGATCTTTCGTAAGCATTTTTCCAAGCCTTGGTCGGTCGTTTTTTGGCCAAATAGCGTCATGCGGCGTTGGGAGCCCACCTCAGCGGGGTGCCTCTTCTGCCGGCACGTGCTCAAAAGTGTTGAAGATGGGTGCCTTTCAACGTGCAAGCAAGAAACAGCAAAACCTCCGCTGTGTGGCGCTCCTCTCTGAACTTCTAGAGCGCACTAGTTAGTTTTGATTTATCTTTCTGCTTGGTCTCTTGATTGTGCATGCTATGGCCGCAGTGTTCTCCAACGTTACTTAGACCGACAAAGTTCATCGCAGCCGATGGGGTGTACTTGCCGGTGTTGTGCACAGTGTGGGTTGCCGAATTAACTGAAAGATCGCTTGGCTTGACGGGGCTGTGGTGATCATGGCTCCGTCAATTTTTGCTTCGACCGTAGTCAGACTTTTGCGAACGACTTAACTGATCCAACACAGTGCAATCAGTATTTATGGGTATGCCTATTTTGAGTGTTCAGCTGTGTTTAACAGCCCTAATTCCGAACAACCTTCGTTCTATGTGTTCCAGGCTGGTCTTGGAGATGGTGCCTTGTACGACATTCTGAAGCCGCTTTGGAAGGACGGGGCTTCCTGAAAACGACGGGAAATTGTGGAGTGCGATCAGCTCGCTTGTCAAGAGCTAGTTATTTTTCATGATGGTTCGTTGACATACCTCGTCATTACTGAGGTGATGTTCTCAGACTGGGAAAACGCTTCAAAGTCACCCGTGGTCAAACACTGAAATCCTTTTAAAGTCATCATCGTTCAGCAGCAAACTTTGTGACCCACGTAATATGGAACATGCCACAAGTTTGCACATTCGATCCTTGACAGACAAGCTGATATCACGCACTAGCGGCAGCTGATGCATGTTGACAAACACCACCCTACATCAACTGAGTCCAATGAAAGTATTGCCTTTGACTAGGCCACAGGGACCTGCACATCTACCCTGGTAGGTACTTTGTCTACCAGCATAGGGGGCTTAGTCTTGAGCAGGTTATAATTTCATTGCTACCAGCAGCATTGTATATCATGCAGGTGTAAAATATTCCAAACCCTGAAGCAGAATTATTTTGCTTATTAAAGTGTGCTTATATTATGATGCTATTATGATCTATGTACCTCACCTCGAGTCCTATTCACACCCATATCCACCGAAACAACCGCAAATGCTCCAGTTCACTCCAAGCTCCTTAATAAAAGCTTGATCTATAATCTTGTAACGTCTAAACCCGGCGCAGCGCTGGCAAACCAGGCTGCCTAGAATTGCCACAGAAGCAGCCCAGACATGTAAATCTACCAAGAAAACCAGGAGTCCCGGCTACGGACGAGTGCACATGGCTCCCGATACCTACGGTCACAACAGAAGCAGAAGCTCGTATCTGTTGCAATGACAACCAGCGATAAAGAGCGGCCAGTCGATGGCCTCCGATGCATCTAATACTGCTGTGTGCGGTACCAAATTGGTGCTCGGCCACCACCCGGTCCCCTACTCTCCCCACTTCCCCGTGAGAAGTCATCATGAGAATATGCAAGAAAGTTTGGTCCATCATCCCACTGATTTTCATCATTCATGGGTACTTGGTAATCTAGAATAAGTGTAATTCAGCATATCTCTCCCAGGTTTACGCCAGTCAGGGTCACCGGTGATTCGGCACTGAGCCCACTCCATCTATTGTTTTTCATTAGCACGTTCCCATCCGTCCCACACACTCTGGCCTACCTCCCCTATTGGTAGAGTCAAAAGACCAACAGTCCCCCTAAGCAATGTTCAGCACTGTCTGCCGCCGTCGTGCAGCTCGGACTATCCGAAAACTCGGATCCGTTCCGTTTTCCAGTTCACATACCGTACGTCGAGGCGCTCTGTTCTCAGATTCTAATTTCGCCGAAGAAATGGGGAGAAAGGAAGTGAGGGCCATGCGCTTGGGGGCGATCGCCCAAACCGTTCATTAATGTCCAATAGTTCTACTTGTCCAGTGTGGCAAGGACGGACGGCTACGCAGCGAAGGCGGTAGCTTTGATTGATACAGTCATTTCTTCGAATCACTAATCACTTGTTCGTCTCAAATCGCGGCACTCAACTGCGTGACTGTGTTGACTGGTTCTGGGTCCCTTGCTTCGTTGCCGGGTCATGGACTGAATACTCCAGGGGGATGATAGCTGTACGAGGCGAGCGGTCCTTTGGCCTACAAAGCACGTGGCTTGACCAGAGTAACCAATGGAGTGTGACCAGCTGAGCTATTGCAGGAGAATTAATTTCCCTGAAAACTGTTTGCCGTACTCCAACACTACTGATCTCGTTTCCACCAAATTCACACATTTGTTCAAGGGCACCTGTGGTCATACACGTGAACCCCGAAGGTCCTTCACAGCGGCTGCCACCTCCCTGGTCCACAAAAAAGAACGCTCTGCATCATTGTGCACCTCACAAAGGACTGTCAATCTGGGGTCAAATCGGTGCCCGCAATGTTGAAAACTAGGAAATGTTGTCGCAGACTTCCGAATTCGTGAAGCGACTTCTCATTTTGCCGGTCCGCCGGGATCAATTGAACCGCCCGGGTAAAAGAACTCATCTACCAAGTTCTTTGGATCGCTTGTAAGTTAGGGGTCTTTGAACCTGCTCAGCAGCATTTTATGTTTACAAGTGCAAAGCACACAAGATAGGTTGGGTTCTTCAAAATATTTTGCATTTCAGAATGGTCTCATCCAAAAATAATACCGTCGGCGAACATAGCATCCACGGGAAAACTCCCCGGTTTCAAACATCGAGGCGTTGGAAGTAGGTTAAAGTACTTGAAGCGGTACAGAGAGCAAGAAAATGAATAGAAATGGCAACAGAGAACAGCAACAAGGACATTAATGCATCTAGGGAACTCAGGAAAGAATTTGCCGCAGACAAGTACGCCCCACGAGGAAAAGCATACGAGAACATAACGTGGGACAAGAGTTTAGAAAGGAAATCCCTCACCGCCAGACGCCAACAGCTTTTCTGACAAGCAGCTAAGTTAACATCTTATTTGAGATCGAGATGTACGGCCACTGTTGGTCGCAGGAGCGAGTTTCACATTTTCAACACTAGCCGCAAGGCGGAGAGATGATCGATACAATCAAGGCCAGGGCAAAACCCGGCGTGATTCTTGCAAGTGTGACTCCAGACGGGGAATCCACAAGTTTAGGATAATGCCAGAGAATATCTCCAAATCTACAGTAGTACGTTTGGGCACTCGGTGTTTTGTATGAGGTTCCCGCACTCCTTTTGGCCATCAGAACCAATGTCGAAGTGTTCCTTTCTGTTGAAATTTTTCCATGTACCTGTTATTTTGGAGTACGTTCATCGGGTTCAACATGATGAAACGGCCACCTTTTTCAAAGCTGCGTCTGGACCAGGTGTTCTGTTGCGCCGAAGCAATCCAATAACGCGCTCGCAGGTTGTTATCCACTTTACACTTGGGTTCATTTAGTCCATTTAGGCGGTGGGTTGTCGTGGTCTAGCTGAACACTTCTTCAGAACATTCGGCCCATGTTTCGGGGCTACGTGTCTGTGAATAGTCCAAGGTCAGAGCTCATCTAACGGATGATGAGCTCAATTACGGAGCTCATCATACTGACATCCACCCTCTTAGGATCAGTTGGCCGGAGTATCTGTAACGGGGTGCAATTGTCGCCCGTTGTAAACGTCTTCATTACTTGGCCGCTGATGATCCATCATCACTCTCTGGGGTACTTTGGCCCTTCACCGTCCATCATTTGAGAACCTGCGTAAGCAATCACTGTCCTTTGTTGCGGGTATATTTTTCGTGACTTCACTCAAAGTTGCTAAACCTGACGATATCCAGTGTTTACTATGGTGTGCAGCGGACCTTGTACAGGTGGTCTCAAAGACTGCGAGCGTGACCACTTTCACCTATTTTTAGCAGTCACCCAAATAAACTTTGTCACCCTGCAAGTAATTGGGACTTCTCAGCGGACTCAGTTGAATAATTTTGAGCTACAGATAAGCTTTACTTGTGGCGAACTGAACTTCCTTGAATCAGTTGGCTCCTTACAGAGGAGAAGCTAACAGATATGCTTGCACAATGCCGCCAATCGAGTCAAGTGGTGTACTTCGAAATGAACGACAATTCTCTATGAGCAATTTTCACCAGTAACCGATTACCGCATGATCCACACGCGTCCACAGCTGGTTTGCAGTTGGTAGCTTCCAGGTCTTACGGATAAGCACCTGTCCCGAAAGCCTTCGCTGGCTAGAGACAAATGATCAAAACATAACTAGAAATGCCGTTCCAATTATCTGTGCAGTAAGCGTTTTCCCGGAACAGGCAACCATCGTGCCAGTTCAAAGCTTGGTCGGTAGCGACTCGGTGACTGGCGACCCATACTCTTACCTTCCTGTTGAGTTGACGTAGTAGATTCCAGTTAAACTACGGTTCTTTTCCATTATCCCGGAAGCTACTGCCTAAGCGCTTATTATTTGTCTGTTGTCCTTGTTTACATTAACGCCTCTTTGCACAACGGAGACCCTATGATTGGATTTTTTGCTGAGCTAGAAACTACCGCCATGTAATCTCGCCATGTAATCGCCTGTTCCAACTGGTCTGAGAGCTAGCCTCCCTGCCTCGGCGGCTAAGTCCTTATGTAACGAGCAAACGGTATCTTCGAGTGACGCGTAGTACCAGAGCCTCCGGGAAGGCAAAACAAAGTCGGAGCTGGGTTTCTATGCGGTACTATTAACATAAGACATCAATTCACAAAATGTACAAACCTCGACATTAGATACTCGTCAACAACGAACGGTCCACTTGGATTCCAGAATTACGAACCAAATGAGCAAACGGGCTCCCACGTGAGACAGTCACACGTGCGTAAGGTCTGCCACAAAATGGCTGGAGGACCTCAAGGCCAAATAAGTGAAGCGGTATGGACAACCAAACGCCAGTTCATACAGACGTACTAAACACAAAAGTGGAGCGGGGGTTACACATAGGGACCAACGAAAAGTGGGGAATTTTAAATGTCAAAGTAATGGACGATACACCTTGCCTTCCCAAAATTAGGCACCTACTCCGGCCCAGCTAGTACTTGGCTTCTAGGTCAGCCAACAAAATCCACCTCTTCCTGGGTTCATTTAGTTTGATGTCATCAGCGTTTATATTATTTTCTATTGAGCATCATTTTACCTGATGCCTCCTGGCACTCGCCAGACGCTACTGCTATCCCTACTGCATCCTATTCCCTCCTTATTCCCCCTTTTCAAACTTCGGCTGAAGTTGCTCCAAACGCCCCGTACAACCGTTATTCATTCAATCTGGCTTGTCTGCTCACATAGTCCTCCTACTGATTGGAAATTGACCATGACTCTGCATCGGCCCGACTCTAACTGTTTCAATCTCCTCGTCTAACCCGGATCCAGCTGCCACGGAAATGCGTATCCCCTGTCCGATTGCGGCACCCTTGGCGACCGTTACGGGGTTGTCCAGAAACTGAAGTGTGTCGGCGCAATGATGGCATGGCACCGCCATACCCAGTCTGAAGGCACTCCCGCAACTACTTTCGTCAGAAGCTCGACCGCAACCTCTCGCCCACTCGAGCCTGTAATCGCACCTACAAAAAATTTTTTCACCGGGCCCCAAACGCCTCGTTCTAAACCGCTGAACATATCGTTCGGATTTAACCAACCTAGTTTCCTGCCGCAATTTCCGTTGGCCTCTTCCACAAGTTCAATTTTATTTACGGTGTTCGTTTGGCCCTATGCACTGGCACTATCTTCCCATCAAAACTAGCCTTTACGCCTGACTTTCCTGCAACAGTGACACCAGTGAGTCTACTCAGTGTCAATTTAAACTATATTTTTGAGACAAAACTTGCCAGATCGAATTCTTCAATCTCCATCTCTATGTTTGCTTTTTGTGATTCTAGCCATGCACTTGACCGCCCAAGATCACCCATGGCCGGCAACGGTGTTCAGTTTTAGTTCAGGTCAGTAGGCCTCATCTTTGAACTAGTCGTACCTCGTGCTCATTGTCCTCGTTTTTTCTTTCGGTTCCCACAACTGTGGTGACTTTTCGAGTAATAAGCATGATTATTGGGTTGTAACTTCCCCTCCGCTGTGCTGTTGCCTGCCGCGCTCAGGTTGTAACGACACTATCATGCCTCAGTCTTCATGCTCCCTGCAAATTGAGAAATAAACCTATTATTGTTACTATTTTTTTCTGAATTCCCACTGTTTGTGACACTGTCTCTTCTCCGCACAGTCTTGCGTACCCACAAACCCTGCCAGTCATGCTCTTATTCTGAATGCAACATTATGACCATTCCTGACGGCATGCCGCCAATCATTTGGGGATAAACATCATTATTATTATAAACTGAGCATTCGTATCACCCGCCAAAAACGGTATCTACATTTCTTGCCGACCGGGTTAGCCAAGAACTTCACGGTGTAGGCCGTCCTTCCCAGCCTCAGGGCTCCCTTCTGACGGGCTGCACCCTGACATGACAAGCAGCTACGGTTCATCCTCAACACTTAGCGCACGCATTTGTTGGGTAGTGAGCTGCACTAGCCAATACACTGCAAGATTGCTTCCTCTGGAGGTGCTCCTAAACGTGTAGTTATAATGAACAGTAATGCGCCCATGACTACTGCTGAGCTTTTGCAGCATGCTGAGATAAGGCTTTACACCAAACTGCTCAATTTCTGCTGCCCTGAATAATTAACGAATTGCAGACCTGGTAAGCCAATTAACCGGCGAGATGTCGAAATTACCTATGCCACAAAATAAGGAACACACATGATGAGGTTTGAAAAACGGCAGCAACTTTTTAAAGCATCTTGACCGACCTGTGGTTTACTGCGACAGTGTCGTCACTCTACTCTCGCTAGCATGAAGTTAACACAGCTAAAATTTTGGGCAACCTCGGCGTAGGGACCCATTGCTGTTCAGCAGGACCAGCAAATATTACTAAGCCGCCCAACTCCTCCCCGCCTATGTGTTCCGTAACTACGAACGTTGGGTAAGCGCTCTCTCCAATCTGATTTTCTGGACACATTTATGCCTCAGTAGGTATTTTGACGGATGAGCTAAATCTAAATCTCACAGCATTTCATGTCTTGGCTACAGGGGTTAATGTACAAAGAATCTGGCCGTTTTGCACCCTGCATTAACAAGCCAACCGGTTTTCAAGAAACAGTGTCCAGTCTGGGGCTCACTTTCAGGTATTTGATTTATCTTTGCTTGTAAAGGTCTATCATCTTTAAGACTTTTTCGTCCGGTGACAGAATGCAAAAATCTGGCGCAATTCATATAGCTTAAGAAATCGGCTGCTGAAGTTGCGCGTCCCTGCTACTTGCGGGTCGTAAAAACGTCACCTGCGCTGACACCGAACTTTCGTACTCTGCTGCCTCGATCGTTGAATATCATTGGACAAATTCATTGTGAGGGATGTCTTTCAAGTACCATGAAATAATTTCACACGTTAAAATCATTGGGTTTGGCAAGCTGAAGTTTTTCTCGAATCGTTAGGGTTGAGTCTTTCTACACATTCCTGGTTAACTAAGTTGTTTGAATCGCTACAACAAAGCAGTCACGGTGTTCAGGTTTGGTATAATCTACCCAATAGAAACCGTCTTCGCCTGACCTCTGAAGAGGGTCTCCTGTGCCGCCAAATCACCCGGGTCGGTGTTCAGTCCGAACATCTTGGCTAAGTCCTCGAATTCCCACAGTAACATCCGGACATCATCCCAATTTATGGCCACGCAACTTCCATCTATATCCTGTTAGTGATAACAAATGAAAGAAAAAGCACCTATCGGTGAGGAGTCGTCCATTGGCCAACACTAAATAAGCGGTTACAAGCCAATAAACACGAAAGCAAAAGTTTCGTCTGCATACAGATTTCGGAAACCAAGCACACTTAAGAATCCGCCCGAACGTTCCTCGACGTTAATTGAATACCGAACAACAGTAAAAAAACTACTGCAAGGCGGTTCCACACTTTCCGTACCTATCGTACATCAGATGCGGGGACGGAGAATTGACACTCGAAGGGCCATATGTCACATTTGTAATAATAAAGATGATAAAAATGTTCATCCCTAACTTGTGGGTGGCATACCTTCAGACATGATCATGATGTTACAGTCAGAATAAAAGCTTGACTGGCGTGGTTTGTGGTTACAGGGGATTGCGCGAAAAAGGGACAGTGTCATAAAAAGTGGGCGTTATCTGATGTAGACGTGGTCACCCCCAAAACCTGCACGGGCAGGGAAGCACAGTTACTATTGCTTTTTTTCTTCTGGGGAAAATGTCGACCTGAAGCACGATCAAGTCGTTAGAATTTGATGGTGGCGGGCAAAAACAAAACGAGGAAGGAAAAAACAGGGTACCTTGTCTGACACACCACAAGAAAAGCGAAAATTGCGAAAAATGAAAAACCAGAACTACGGATCTGGTGAAGCAGCACAGTTGACGTAATTCGGCCGGTCAGGTTGAACTAAAACATGAAACCACCACTGAGGCCTCCTGTCCTTGGACTGTTGGGCTTATGGCCAGATTCACAAGAAGCGTAAGTGGGGATGATGAAGTGGAAGGATTAGCAATGCGGATAAATGGTAGCAGGAATCTCAGAAGCATGGTGTACAGTGAAACTGCAGAGACTCACTGGTGTCGCTGATGTAGTGGGGTCGGGTGTAAAAGTACCTTAGAAGAGTGAGTTGGTGACAACTCACAAGCAGAAACGCAAGCGCTACAGAAAATTATTGATTGTGTGGAGAGCACAGACTGAAAGTCCACCGAAATGATTAAATCCGAACGAAAGGTTCAGCAGATTAGAATAAAAGCGTCCTGGAGGCGGCTGAAGCCAGGTGAAGTGTTTGTTCCTATTTGCAGTTACTTGAACGAGTGGGCAAGAGGTATGGTCAAGAGTAGGAAGGGAATAGTTGTGGGTTTGCTATCCAACTGAGTGTGGCGATGCTGTGCCATCATTGACCTGAGATACTTCGGTTTTTGAACAGCCCCGTAACGGACGCCATATTTAAGGTCAAGGCAACAACACAACGGGGAAGAAGGTACAACCAACGAGACGTTCTTATTACGTGAAAAGTCACCGTAGAGGTGGGAACCGGAAAAAATAGGACAATGGGAATGACGTGCAACTGGTTCAAATGTGAAGCCGGCCGACATGAACTAAAATGGTATTCAGGAAATAATATAGAATTTACGCTCTATATGTATGGGATCGCTTCAGAGAACAAGAGGGAAGAACGCATGTGTTATGTACGGACGATGAAGTGGACTTGGGGTGGTGCAACCCAACTAAGACCAAGGTGGCAACTCCCTGCCCGTCGTCGTTGGCTGTGAGCCTCGCAAAGTACCTTCAGACTACCACATGCACATATTTTATAAATCAAACGAAAGGACAGCTGTCATTCGCTTCTATTCTTTGGTGTTGCCAGACAAGTGACAATTGGGACAAGTCCAATCCAGCTACAGACAAACAACAACGGTGCTCTTTAATGGTTTTCCTGAATTAAACGCCAGGCTCAGAAACACCGGCGATGAGCAACGCACCTAAGCTACTGGAGGGATGGCGAGTATACGAAAGCACCATGGTGCAACGTAACAGGGCAGCCCTCACTGCAGGACGTGCCCGTCCACCACACGAGGTTTTCCTCCCTCGTGCATGCCACCAGATCTGCAGGGTGACAAGCCACCAAGCAGTCAAAATTGCGGCTTGTGCAATAATAAAGAGCTCCAGCTACCAGATATTTTATCCGGTTGGGGGAAAGCCAGGCCAGTAAGACAGCTTAGTCATTTCTAACAAGCAAACGACAAACAGCCGCTGGAAAAGGCAGGTCGCGGAGGAGGCACATGAGGTGGCACGTACCATTGGGGAAATGGTAACAGAACGAGGATGCAAGTCAGAGTTCCTCATAATAATAATGTTTATCTTTGTGCGGTACGTTCGAAATTGGTTTCGTTTTTCCCTCGTGCGATTTTGTGAAAGAATTCTCTCATCTTTCAATCTACTTACAGAGTTCACGAGTATCATTTGTTGAACTTTTTCACTCTAACATAACATTTACGTGATAAACCTCTGTTATTCCGCATTCAGTTCCTATTTTGCACCCATTCTCAATGATGACGCAAATCAATAAAAGCTGCACTCCGCAGCCATCGATGGACCACAACAGATGTGGACGAAATGGGTGTCCGTCGAATGTAAGACGTGGTATGCAGTGCCACTCCTGCAAGGCTTGATGGCACTTTAAATGCACAGGTTTACAGGACGACCAGGTAAGCCACCTGGCCAACTCTCCTGACCCGTTTGTCTGCACCAGCTGCCTCTAACTTACGGGGGGCAATGCATTCCATAACGACAAAAGCGACCACCAAAAACGGAACCAAAACTGCACCGCAAAATTGAACAGGCCAGTGTGACCGTTCCGCTTTAAGCGGGACACTCGAAGCGAAACCGGAGCTTTTTTCCAAAGCTCTGGAGGATGCAAACGCAAAGAATACAGCGACATGGACGAGAGTTGACAAAGAAGTTTCTTCGCTGAACGAGTACCTTGCGCTATCCATTCCGGGTCCGCTGGCTGCGAAGAAAGTCATCCAGCTCTCTGATGCGGCAATGAAGACCGCCACGGCGTCTCTAGTGGACAGACGCGTAAGGGAGTGCAGGCTGATCATCTGAGGGTCCTTCTCCAGAAAAATCAGGCAAAGTCGCTCCTTGGAAATGTCATCACAAAGTCCGACCACGAATTGCTTCACGCAGATTGGTTACGTCAGAAGAGAAGCAAGCAAGCACTTGGGCTTCTAGTAACCCTTTCATTTCTATCTGTCGTACAGAAAATCTTGGAGCGGGCTGACAGCATTCAAAAGACCTACCCAACGATCAGGCGTTTATCAGAGGATCGCCCTCGAGAGGCGCAAAAGCTGGGCCACAGCAGTTCTAGGGGAGAGGTGCGAAACAGGTTTCCGCTTGGCGCCAGTTCGTCTGACCCCGAACTTATGGCGAAACCGATTGTAGTTATAGCCCCTTGTGTTCCGGAAAGCACGCCGCTGGATTGGTTCAGACGTGCGGAGACAAGCGGCGAAGCCTACCGACAGATCGACCACATGCGTTGACCTCGATTTCGAGGAATGCTGCCAAAACTCTAGAACCACTGAGAATGTGAAGCTGCCAATCTCCAGCTCCACCCCGTCGAAAGTGATCTCTTCGACTGTGGACTCAGTCGTCGCCCATGACCCCGACGGCCAAAGCCACAAGGCTGACCACAACGAACCGGAAAATCCCTCGTACACCCAGTTGGCGACGCTGATGTCGGGCAACTCGGGGGTTAACACAAACGCGAAAGAAAGGCGACTGCAGCCAAGCAAGCCGCATAAGATTCGCCAAATCAGAAAGCTACTGGCTGGCTTCAAGGTGCAGCTCTCTGCAAAAACGAGCCTCATGGGAGCGCCAACAAAATAACTACCTCTCGGTGCTGCAACCCAGCGTTCAGGGCCCCACAGAGACACGTTTCCGATCAAACCGCGCAACATTGCCCAAGAAAACAAACAGACGCAAGTTTGCCCCAGATCCTTAGATAACAGCAAATCTGGTCCTCCAGAAGGCAGTATTGAAAGGGCTACAAGTAGCAGCTGCCGAAATTTTTGCCCACGGGGGAAAAACTCTGTCCCCCAAAGATTAAAGGCCCACGCAAATCGGGGCGTGGGCCCCGATTTGCGTAGGCCACTGCACGGTTTTGACTCTCTCCTTTTCGGTGTGGTCCACGGTTGCCCCTCGAGTCCTCCGGAAGATGACCAATTCCTCATGCGAACCCTTGAGCAACTCTTTTCCAGCTACCACTTCACTCATCTCTTGCTGTAGGTGACTTCAACGCTCCAAAGGCCTTCTGAATGGAGCTCGAGTGCGTCGGATTAAGTGGATGTTTTACAGCGGCGCTGACCAAAGTCGCTCAACAGAGCGCTTGGACGCAAAATGTCGTTACACCTACCAGATACTGCGCAGGCCAACAACCATCCCCCTTGGATTTGGTCGTCACCAACGAGACATTTCGTCGGTCAGGTGACAATTCACGCTCCACTGTGACATAGTGACCGCTGTGTGCTGACCTTTGATTTCATCTGCTACTGGGCCAGGAATCCCGAACCTCAAACGTGGATTCGAAACTTCTGCCGTGCAGACTTTTCAGGAATGCGCATCTTTCTCGAACACGTTAAAATGGGACCAGCCTCAGT
>SJOL01005766.1:7325-121711 GCA_004794785.1 Opisthorchis felineus | reverse complement strand
GAGTAAACATCATTATCATTAACACTTTTATTAGGCAAAATTTTTTCTCATTTCGTGTAGTAGCTCCAACAGTTGTCCACGCTCCTTCTAGAACCCAGTTCAAAGCACTATTAGAGACTTTCCTATGTGAGTCCTCGTGCTGGCAAACATACTGCCCCGCGCTGAGAACGTAAGGAGCAGTGCTACAACCTTTTTTCGCTTGTGCCTTTCAGGTGAATGACAACCGCAGAACGTCAAGAACACAACCGACCCGCGAAACTTGGACAAATGCCTCGATCCTGTGTATCAGTCGGTGAATCCGTGAACTAGTGGGTAGCATAACTTCAGGCATGATCATAAGGTTTCAGTCAGAATTTAGTGCATGACTGGTAGGGTTTGTGGTTACCGGGAATTTCGTGGAAAATGGACGGCGACATAAACAGTGTGCATTAGGCGAAGTAGACTTGGTCACGCCTGAGGCAGCATGAATAGTGAGCCGAATTTGGGAACATATCAGATGTGACAAGATACAGTCGTTAAGATTTAAAAGTGGCTGGCAAAAACAATACGAGGGAGGGCACAGCAAGAGGCTTCCTGCCTGGTACGTGATAAAAATAATTTAAAAAAACTGCAATGTGCAGAAAAATGGAACCAGACTAACGGATCAGGAGAGGCAGCAGAACTGCCACGATCTGACCGGCCGATTTGAACTAAAGCCTAAAACCGTTACTGAGGCATCGTAGCCTTGGGCTGTTGGGCATATGGCCAGAGTCACGAAAAGCGTAAGTGGGGTAATATGCGGTATGGATAAATGGTAGTAGGAAACTCAGCATCATAGTCTGCCTGAGAACGTATTATACGCCTCACAACCCATTCAACACACGCACAGAACATTGCGGTGCTCCAATGGCTGGCTCGATAGCTCACGCTCCATCATCGTTTAGCCATGGTTCACACGATCTGGCCATCTCCCTTCTGTCGCCATTGTCCCAATGGTAGCTACCGCCTCATTTGCCTCTGCGACCTGCCTTTTTCAGCGGCTGTTTGTCGTTTGCTTGTTCGAAATGACTGAGCTGTCTTACTGGCCTGGCTTTCCCCCAACCGGATAAAATATCTGGTTGCTGGAGTTCTTTACTAATGCACAAGCCGTAATTATGACTGCTTGGTGGTATACCACATTGCAGATCTGGTGGCACGCACGAGAGTTGAAAGCCTCATGTGGTGGTCGGTACGTCCTGCAGGGAGGGTCGCCCTTTTGCGTTGCACCATGGTACGTTCGTATACCCGCCACCCAGTAGCACGGGTGCTTCGCCCATCGCCGGTAGTTTTGAGCATGGCCTGTAATTCAGAAAATCAATAAAAGAGCACTGTTGTTTTCCGTTTGCTGCTGCCGGGCTGGACTCGTCCCGAATGTGTCCTTATAGATCTGATTTCCCTAACCACAACACTACTCTGAGTGCTTATATCAGTTTTCATTAGATCCCTTGAACTTTACTATCATGTGTTAGCAAACACAACCCTTGGTCGCTAGTCTACTGAGTACAAACCCATCCCTATCCTATCTTGTATAATTCCCTTTTGTCATCACCCTAATCGCGGCAGACATCAAGGTTCTCTTTCTGTGAATGTTATTGCATATTATCCCATCTGATGTCTCCTCAAACTCACCACGCTTTACTAATCTCATCCCATTCCCTCATCTTCCCAAGCTTTGAACTTCGGAAATATCAGGTATGGACGACCTGCTGGGCTGTTATCCACTTCACCTGGCCTATGATCTACGTCCCCAGGATCCCTAAACGAACCGAACAACCTGCGATCTTATTTCGGCTTCATTCTACCTTTGTTTCCTTGGCCAGCCTGAAAAGAATCCCGCCGCTCAAAAAATCGCACGTCCCAGCCCAATGACCTCAAATTTGACGTACGTTACGGGGCTGTCCAAAAACCGAAGTATGCCAGGCCAATGATGGCACGGCACTGCCATACCCAGTTTGATAGCACACCCGCAACCATTCGCTTCTTACTCTCGACCGTACCCTCCCGCCCACTCGTTCCATTGACTGAAGATACAAACAAGCTCCCCACCCGGCCCCAGCTGCCTCCTGACATGTTCATTCAAATCTGCGAAAACTTTTGCTCGAATTTGACCATTTCTGTGTGCCCGTGCTTCCCGCAAAACTCAATAACTTTCTATACAGTTCGCGTTCCAGCTCGTGCGTTGCGACCACCTCACTCTTCCAAGGAACTATTATGCCCGACTCCACAACAGTGACACCAGTGAGCCTCTACAGTTTCACTGTACACCATGTTTCTGAGATTCCTGTTACCACTTATCCGCTTTGCTAATCCCTCCACTCCATCATCCCCGCTTGCGCTTTTTGTGACCCTGGCCATAAGCCCAACAGTCCAAGACCACGAGGCCTCAGCGGCGGCTTTAGGTTTTAGTTCAACTTGACCGGCTGGATGACACCAACTCTGCCGCTTCACCAGATCTGATGTTCCGGTTCCTCATTTTTCACCGTTTACACTTTTCTTGTCATGTGTCAGGCAGGAAGCCTCTTGTTTTACCCTCCCTCGCTTTGTCATTTTGCTCTCCACCTTCTAATCCGAACAATCCGCTCTTGCTCGATATTCTGTCAAAAAGCGCATAGTAACTGTGCTTCCCTGCCCGTGCCGGTTTCGTGGTGACCACGCCTTCATCGGATAATGCCCACCACTTATGACGCTGTCCCTTTTCCCAAAACCCCCTGTACCCACAATCCCTGCCAGTCATGCTTTTATTCTGACTGTAACCTTATGAGCACTCCTGACAGCATGCCACCCACAAGCTGGGAATAGACATTATCATAATCGATTTGGGGACTTAGCCAAGATGTTCGGACTGAGCATACAAAACTAGCGCCCAAATTCTTTTATTCGCCAATGACCACTTGTTCATTGAGGCTGATATCAGAGCTTCGGTGACTGGCGACCATTTCTCTTACATTCACTTTCTCTCCTAGATTATAGTGCTGTCCAACTCACGTAGTAAATTCCAGATAAACTAGTCCATCATCTAGGATGTCCACTCCCGTCAGTCATGCGTTTGACTTCCATAACCACACCACCCCTAAGCTCGGCACGTCGATGTAAGCCGTGGGCATCGCAGCATGTCTTCAGGCTATCCCATATGTCTTTTTACGCATTTCTTTTTTAACAGACGAAGTGTCGGTCTTTTTTACCGCCTGTATTTTAAAGCGTTGCCAGTTTACTGACATCACCTGGACGAGTGCAGCCCAGTAGCAAAAAAACAGAAAACAACAGTGCTCTTCTATGGATTTCCTGAATTACGTGCCAGGCTCAGAACCACCGGCAATGGGCGATGAACCCGTGCTACCGGAGTGGTGGTGGGTACACTAACGCACCGTGGTGCAAAATAACAGGGCGACTCTCCCTGTAGGGCGCACCAGACCACTGCAAGAGGTTTTCGTCCGTCGTGTATGCTACTAGTTCTGAAAGGTGAAAAACCACCAGGCAGTCACAATTTCGGCTTGTGCAATAATAAATAAATCCAGGCCAGTAAACCGGCTCAGTCATTTCGAACAAGCAAACGGCGAACAGCCGCTGGGATGGGCAAGTCGTGGAGGAGGCAAATGAACTGGCAGCTATCAATGGGGCAATGTAAATACAATGGATATATTTAGAGCTAAAGGGTGACGGAGCATTGGTGTGAGCTAATACGTCAAGCATGGGCAGATCGAGATGTTGTTTGTTTGTGTTCTCAGTGGGCTTTGGAGCCATATAAGAATTTCATCCATTGTGCATCAGATGGTCTATATTTTTGGCTTATTATGCGCTCTAGTGATGAAAAACACTGACTTCAGTTTGATTTATGTTGGTTGAAGCTGGGCCAAACAGCGTACTAGTCATTAGGCTGAGCTGACAGGGTAATCCGGGGCAGGAGCTTGGCTAGAATGAGGTAAAATTTGTCTGGGGAAAAAGCCAGGCCAGTAGCACAACACACTCAGACCGGGCAGGCTTTCAACAGACACCCGTGGCTCGAAGCAAGTCAAGGAGGGAGCAGGATGTATTAACAGGATCTCTTGCTTACACGCTAGCTGTACTGTATCTAAACGCAAGTGTGCGGTGGACCCGATTCTTAGGGGAAACCGTATTAAGTAAGACAAATTAAAAGGAATAACCGAACAACATTTCTAGGTGCATTGATTATGAGGAGCATGGACTGAACAATCCAAACATACCACCACAAACGTCCACTACAATGCGTTGATGGTACAATTTTTATTTTGATGAAATATATGTAACGTATGCCCAGCTCAGCAAACAAACCAAAGAAATCCAATGCAGTGGAAAGATGCCACTTGACGAGTTGCACGTTAACAAGCGCCGATTTAAGTTCCCGTTAGACTAGACGCCTAGTGTTTGGATGATCAGAAAACCGCCTAGGTGGCCAACACGTCTGGACTGTCAGCTTTGCACAATGGGTTCTGATCGTGACGAGCCTTTAATGTCCAGTTTGGTTTTAATCCGACGATCCCCTGGTCATTTCAATTGCCCTAACGGCGACAGTTCTGATAAAAGGGGCCGACCACGACAACCATCTGAACTGCGGGTACACTAAAGAAAACCTCGTGTAGCTAGACCTAGACCTGTGAGGCATGGCGAGATTGAGTACATCGGTATATATCAGCATACCGAAGATTCCTAAGTACTATTAACCATGGGCTTATCCCAGGAGGATCATGCATTAGCAAATGACTCGCCGAATGCCACTTCTGGGCGAAGGCTGTGGACGCAAGCAGACATGTTGAAAACAAGTAGATGTGATAAGGGTGGAAGTTAGCAAGGCATTTGATCAAGTAGGCCATCGAAAATTACATAAAAAGCTGGACAAGTGTGGTGTTAGCGTACTTGCTTTCCCTGGTTCCTTCGTGAGAGGCGCTGGAAAGTACGCTGGGTGTACGTTTAAGCAATCACTATGTCACATGGTATCCAAAACCCATTGGTGTCCCACAAGCACCTGTACTTGGAACGCTGCTTTTTCTCACTCATACTGAAGGCTTCCCAACAAGGTTAAAGTCGTCATGTCCATAATTCGCTGACGCTTTGCAACTTTGGAGGATCATTCAAGACCCGGATGGATAACACATACTATAGATGGACCCACAAAAAGGTTCCGAATTGCCCAATGAAGGGAAGCTGCATTTTCATCCGTAGGAAGGGGGACAACTTACCGCGCATATCCTTCTAGCCGGCAAGAGCTACGTTCGAGTACTAGTACCAAGGAATTTGTCATTCTGCCGAGTGCCTATTTACATAAGACGGACCACACTAGCAGCAACTAACGAGTGTTACTTGCACAGAAGTTTTTCCGTAGGGACAGAGCAAATGGTCGGCGCTGTATATCCAGTTTTCATCCGGTCAATACTGGAAAAAGGTGCAATGGTGTACTTTCTTGTGTCCAGAGGTGAAGCACACAAGTTGGAAGGAGTGGAACATATAGACAGAAGGAGGATATCGCATACACCATACCCGTTTTATGTGCAAAAGAACACCATTACCAAGGGTCACTTCTTTCAAAATTTCCAGTGCTCTCCGACTTGTAATATTTGAGGATTATGCTGACCAATTGAGAATCCGGGAACCCATAATACCCGTGATCTGAACTGAACGCAGTGTTTAATGCACTAAACCGCTTGCATGCATTCGAATGGCGGACTATTGGTTGCGTTACGCTGAACTCGTGCCCACTTCTTTAAAAGCGAGGATTCCTACTATTATGTCAACCCAATGAGCCTCCAATACTTCATTGTCAGAATATTTCTGTCTCATCCTTTTGCGCATTGACCTTGAGGGAGCATGTTCAACCCCAATCCTTCAGAACTTCAATGGAACTTTTGGTCAATTTCTGGGGAACGAAAACTTTGAGAGGGAAGTGTCATTCCTGAGAAGATCTTAGCACTATGTGGCTGGCGATCGACAAGTTCGTATCCGCGCTCCCCGTGGTCTTTAGCTGTGGAGTAATGAAACTTCAGATGACCATCGAATTATTTAAAAAGCTGGGTGTATTTAAACATAATATTCATAGATAGAAGACATAACCAAAAAGTAAAACCAACACGTCGAACGTGAATCCATTCTAAGGACCGACGATCGTCGGTTCACAATTGATGGATACATCTGGGAAATGAAATTTCTTCTATACAGAGTGTCTGCGAAAATATGGTTCGAGTGCGGAACCCCAGAAAAATATCCGAAACTCGAAGCGTCAACTGCTGTGATGAGTGTACCAAGCGCCTCTCCATTCGACACCCGAGATTCGTTACCAAACAACGCGCAAGCTTGCTGGCACTTCATCATCAATAATATGGGTTCCGCTTGAAGCAAGCACGAAGGCAAACAATGCTTGCAAGCACATTCAGATGGCATGACTAAATTACCTCCAAATAGAATGAGCATAGTGGGCCCAAATATGTGTTCTTACTACACATTCAGGTAGAAAGACGGATGTATCAGAGCTCGGCAAGACGGTTCTCAGTGTCCCTATCTCGGCTACTCACTCAACTATCGACTGAATCAAGGTTAATCCCAACTCCGTTGACCATCAAAAACCACCTCGGTGTCCGGCGATCAGCAGTATGCCTTCATCATTATCAGCTGTAAGAATCGCGTACTTTTAGTACGGTGGTTGTAGCTACCACAGTTTCGTTCACCGATGATTTTTTTTTGGGGGGGTGGGGGGGTTGGGGCAGGTAGCTACACATTGGAGGCGGGAGCTGATAAATTGGTGCGTAGATACAGGACTGTCGGTGGATTGTTAAGTGGGGGAATTGGGAAGGGAGCTATGCATTGAAGGCACTAGCTTGGATGCACGAACGCCAATGAGGGCGCGACTGGGCCATGTCTGACAATGCCCCTAACCATTGATGTGGTCCGTCTCGGGGTCCCCATCCATGAAGACGCCAATGACCAGCGCAGCTGAGTTTGCTTTTAATGACTTTCGTGCTTCACTGCCAAGTCATTGTTTGACCTCCCCTGGCTCGTTTCCACCCTTCACGTGTTTGTGCAAAAAGAACCCTTCGAGGAAGTTGGTCGACTGGCATACGCAGCACATGGCCAAGCCAGAGCAACCTGTGCAGTGTGATCAGTTCATCTATCGTGGGTGAGTTGTTTCTTCCGAAAACCATTCGACGTACTTCAGCATTGCTGATCCGGCGTTCCCACCATACTCGGGCAATGCTCCGAATACATCGATGGTCAAACACTGAAAGTCTTTTGACGTCCTCGGCGCGCAGCGGCCAGGTTTCTGATTCGTATAGTAATATGGAGCGCACCGCAGCATTGTACACTCGACCCTTGAAGAATAGGCTGATGTCACGCCTACACCACAGGTGATGCAGGTTCACAAAGGCTGCTCTGGCCTTCCCAATCCAGATGAAAATATCATTTTTCGCGAGAGCCCTGGGACTGATACAGCTGCCCAGGTAAACAAATTTGTCTACTACCTCAATCGGCTCACCCGCAAGCATGAGGTTAGGTTTCGAGCCCACCCAGTCTTGCAGTAGCACTTTACACTTTGCAGGTGTGAAGGGCATGCCAAACCGTGAGGTGCAATTATTTAGATTATTTAATATGGTTTGCATTACCACGAGGTCAGATCCAATATGAGCTATGTCATCTGCGTACTCGATATCTGTGAGCGGACGCCCCGGGACCACTTCGACCCCAAAGGCATTAGAGGCTGATAGTAAGTCTTCCATGATCGTATCAATGACAAAGTCGAAGAAGAAATGTGAAAGAGGACAGCCCTGTCTGACACCACTTGATGTGCTGAACTCAGAAGAGAGCCTCCCATAGACCTTCACACGGCCGCGGGAGTTGGCGTACAGCACCTTAAGGAGGGTCAAGAATTTATAGGCAATATGCCATACACATATGTCCGATATCAGTGCACTGTGGGCCTGTTGGATATGCGGACATAAAGTTGGCATTTGCCTCGGTTCACCAAGTACAGTGATGTAAGGCAAGCTGGTCTCCTCCCACCATTTCTCTTTAAATTCGTACTTAGGTGCTGCTTGAGGATCCCCTACCTTCCTTTAGAACCTCGGAGAAAGAAATGTTTCCAAGCGCTGGCTGGCGGGCCTCAGGTAAGCAGATGGTATTGATATTCTTGCTCTTCTTCACATTCTTAATGGATGTAGAACGAATAGTCTGATATAAATAATTATGTTACATGGCTTGGTGTGCACTTCACACCTTCATCACACTTGTTTTTGAGAAATGTCGGTGCTCTGACTGAGGTTTGTCAACCACCTCTGTCTTACAGTTAGGTTTATGAGGTCCTTAATCGTTCTTCTCTCTAGTTACGGGTTCTATGACAGTATCCCAGCTCACATACAGTCATGAATTACACACTTACAAATATTCTCATTTGACACCGACTGTCGTGTGGTGCAACAAGTTGGGTTGTCTAACTTGCCGAATGCAGTAGGGTGAGTAATAGAAAACAGGCTACTGTTGGCGCCTCTCTTCTTTACTTCCACATAGTTGTTCCTCACAACCTTCTTCCAGAATTGTGTCTATGTAATCTTCCGTGTGGTTGGATGGGGACATTGAACGATATGGCAGCTAAACAATACCACTGGTTTTTATGCTGTCACTTTCTATCGAGATTGTCTGACTGATTGTTGGTGGAGTAGGCATCTTGGATATCTTCGGTAGGCTGGCCTTAAATCCTCCTCCTTTCCCTCTATTTCTTTCACTAAGAGGCTCTATTCGGGTGAATTGACATGGTTGTACGGCACTAAAGCATCTGTGTTCTTATTTGGTTTTGCTGTTAAGGTTGCCGGCGATGTTTATGCTGTTTTTCCCACGGTCAACCCATTTGGTTTGCTAGTTCTGGCCCTTAAGTTGATAAGAAGGAAACTGCTTCAATAGAATTCTTTCCAAACTTAGAAGATATCTGCATTTGCACTAGCATCTCTCCAATGATGTACCTGGATTTATGATGAGATCCCCAAGAAATGAACTTTGTTAAGTCCAAATACCAATTTGGTCAGTTTTCTGAAGCAGGTTATTGACCTTACGTATTCAGTAGATTGTTTGAGAAGAAAAAAAGCCATAAGTATTTGAAGAATGCAGGATTTATTGAGCTATAAAAGTGGAAGTCAGGTATTTACTTTTGGTCTATATCTACCGTATGAAAGGTTTGAGGCAAGGGATGGTCTTTGGCCTGAGCGCAATCTATGTGTCTACAAACGTAACCTACAAGCAGTTTACAGTTTAAAAAATCAGAGGCCTCATAAAATGATGTTGGAAGGAGATAAATTGGACGAATTTGGTCAGCGACCTCATTATGGTCTGGCAGCATGCCAAACGCTACGCAGCTGTGCTTATTTATGGCTACTATCTGCGAACACTAGGCACTTCCGAGGGATCATTCAAAAGACTCAGTAATCTGACATTCAAAACTTTCACTCTGTTAATTTTGACCTCGTTTTGGTGGTCGATCTTGTTAATTTGGGCATGTTTTAGGTTGATAAACACGAATGATTTGGTCCGGACTGGTCACAATTACCTCGGTTCTGGATGTAGTGATATAAGTTTGTTTACTGAGGTATTGGGGTGCGAGAAGAGTTAATTGAAGTGGTATTAAGATTGTCGGGAGAGTTATTTAAGTTGCTGGAGTACAGCGAAGTAAAAGGTCGAGTAAATTGGACTAGGTTTATTTGTTTTAAAAAGACTGAAGGCGAGAACGCTTCCGGTTGGCCGTGCTCTTTTGTGCCTATTGGTTTACTCGGGTCAATGTACATGTCACTGAAGAGGTTAATTTGCTGCTCCAATCACTCAATTTCATATGAAAGAGCCTTTCTGTGAATGTACCACAGTCCCTCTAAGCAATTTCGTAAAATACGTCCACGATTCCTTGGTAATTACATTTGATACTAAACTGCCCAAGATTTTGTCGTCCAGCTATGCTATCTCTGAGCGTAGAGTCGTCTGCCGTGCCACTTTCGTACATTACGTTCACTGCTATGGGTGAAAACACAGAGTTCACTGTAATGTAGTAAAGACGTGATATTCTTTCTTAATGCGAATCAACTCTTTGTCTGACCACCTTTTTTGTGGCTTCTGCAAACTCAAAATGAGCACCAAGCAAGTTTTACCAGGAATTCTTACTCTCAGTCCGTGCCGCACATAAGGAACCTCAAGTTTGCGTGAGATGAATCTAAGCTTGACATGTGTTCCTTTGGTTATTGAATTCTGACACAATTAAACCAAATGGCACCCGTGATTCTGACTCATCTCTTACAGTCTTTGGGTAGGGCTGGTACTACACGTCTCAGAAGTAAAGTATTACTTCAAAAGCGTAATATTTTATGCTATAACAATTACGTTCCCCAGAACCTGCGATAAAATGGAACAGTATATGAACGAAGTTGGTCCTTAGCACGCAAAAGCACTTATCTACATACTACAAACTCCCGTTTTGTAAAAGGGACTCCATAAACCTTTTTAAGATCTAATCGTACTACAACTAAAACTACTTTGTCTGACACCGATTTTGGAGATGGTTTGAAATGTCTTTTTTGATGGGCTCAAAATTGTCCGCAGTAATTTACACTTGGGTATTCTTTCTGAAGGTGTACAATCCCAAAGGTCTTGCTTGATTCTGTAAAACCTTGTGATCAAGTGCAACAGTGCCCCCGTAGTAGATGGCAGCAGTGCTGCCAACACGCACTGGAAGTTTCATTGTGGGCCGTGTATTGGATTCATCATTGCCGCTACCATAAAGTTTCTGGAAGTTTAAGTTGACTCAGCTTGCAATTCAAATGATCTTGTTCTTCCTCGGTCGGCCGGCCTTCCGTCCATCACTTCTGAGCCTATTTTTATTACCGTTTTAATTCATTTAACGTGAGTGAAGCAACGTTTTCTTGTCACTAATTGCTAAAAGTGTTCATTGAGCAGTCGTATTTCTCTGGCTTCATGTGTTGTAATCCACGTCTGGTTTAAATGTCGCGGAAACCGCCCGGTTTCGGAACGTTTTCGACAAAGAGTGCGACAAAAGCTTTTCTCTGATTCTGAACTTTTATGTTGTATGGTATACTCTCACTTTATTTCACTTTTTATTGTGAATGGAGTAAAGTGCTATGTCGTTCACATGGGCTCCTATGATGACATATGCACACCCGTTATTATCAAGGTTGGCAACGTGCAAGGGTCTTAAGAGTCTTGATTTGAGATTTTCCTTCGGCCCAGATAAAGTGTACCCTTAGAAACATTTGTCTATCGCAATGAATGGCCACATCTTTGCACATTTTAGTTTACCTGGTGTTGGATGCCTAGAAGAACGGAAGACCTTCCAGCTCACCGTTTGTTGCATGTAGAGTTCTGAAGACAATTGCTAACCAGGCCATGCAACTGTTCATGAAAAAAGGTGGTATATCTTCTGCACAGTGTTACTTTCAAGAGAATATTCCTGTATCTCTTGTTTGCTCACAAGTGAGAAAAGTAATTGGACTCAGTATATGATAGTCATGTTCTTGAGGTCATGATCGTTGATTCCAGTAAAGCCGTTGACAAGATTTTTCATGGAGGGAGCTCCCATAAGTTTACCAGGGTTGTTTCTGCTCTACGGATCCAGTCTTTGAACGCTTACTTCCTACCCTATAAAGCCAATGCAATAGCGCTTACACGCTTTTTGTCCTAATGAACACTGGTGTCCCTAAAACGTAATTTTTCAGGCCACTTGTCAACAAGGTTTCAGTGTTACATAGTTGAACTGACAAATCTGCGCTGTTGACCTGAACATGTGACCAGAATTTCTGAGCACTGCGAATGCGGACAAATTGTACGAGGTTTTTGAGCAAGTGGTCCCTTAATTGTCAGCTACGCATCAACCACGATAAATATGTATTGGTACTCGTAGGATATAGTATATACGTATGTGCACCATGTATCCATCGGATTTTGATGGCGGTATCATCAGTGGATACCTACTAAAAGCTGCCAAACAAATGGAAGTTCTGGACATCACAAGATAAACTTGGATAGTAGAAAACGTTCCAGCTACTCCAAAGGGTTATGTTATGCGAGAATTGTCAACTAAAGTGTTTCCCGACCGCCATTCCACCCGTCAAATGCACACTGAGTTCGTCAAGTGTAGGACTTTAGGCTGACCACATTTAAAGGTGGGGTGCATTTGAGAGTGAATTTGTCCACCAAGTTGATTAATTGGTCTGCAAGCATGAGGTATGGGTTTAAATCTACCCAGTCCTGTAGCAGCACCTAGCACTTTGAATACCAGATACATAACCAGAAGAATGGCGAGAATAGTAATACCATCCCCTTGCCTGACGTCCATGGGCGAGCGCTTGTAAACATTTCTTTCCCCAAGATTCTAAAGAAAGTTAGAAGATCCTCAAGCGGTACATAAGTACAAATTTAAAGAGAAATGGTGGGGGGAGATCAGCTTGCCTTAAACCACTGTACTTGTTGGACTGAGGCAGATACTAACTTTATGTCCGCATATCCCGCTGGAGTTGGCCCACATTGCGCTGAAATCGGATATATATGTGTAAGGCATACTGCTGATCGCCAGACACCGAGGTGGTTTTTGATAGTCGTCGGAGTTGGAAATAACTTTAGTTCAATTGATAGTTGACTGAGTAACCGAGTTTGGGTCATTGGAACCCGTCTTGCCGAGCTCTGCTACATCCTTGTCTTTCTTCTTGAATGTGTGGTAAGAACGCATTTTGGACCACCATGGTGATTCAATCTACAGGCAATTGATTTGTGCACTCCGAAGGTCTGACAGTGCCAGAAGGGCTGTGTGTTGTTTGGTAAGGAAATTCGGATGTTGAGTAAAGCGGCGCTTTATGCGATCATCCTACAGTGCACTGAAAAGGCATATAAATGATGTATTGGTTGGATGTATTGGTTTTTCCTGTGCATCTGTAATTTCTCGCGGGTAAGGTAGCTTAAAGCGGCGCTGAAGTGCGGCAGTGCCATGGTCGATATAAATAATATGGTGGCGGAGCGCAAAACCTATTTTATATTCGGATCTTCAGTCACTCGGCCTGTTGTCCACCAAGGTTGTTTCTAAGGCACTTAATTTCTTGTGTTGATTCAGGCTTGCAAGATAATGCCAGAGAGCATTTTGAATGCTATTGCCTCCTGATGGTTGATACTGTGATTTTTGCAAAATCTCGAACGCCATTTCTACAGATATGAATGGCGTCAGAAGCGAACTACTCCACAAGTTCAGTTTTCGCTACGGACACTTTGTATTGGGAGTGTCATGCTGCCAACCTTGTTCAAAACTTGCGGGGTGACTAAATCCCTTGTTACTCTGAAGCACCATTAAGTTACGCTGGATTTCTCCCCGTGATTGAAGGCTGGCGTCAAAGTTCCATTCAGGTTTGTGGGCTTCTTTCAGGTCTTGCACTGAGCGAGTTTGGCTGCAATGTTCCTCCAAGTATAACGGCGAGTGAATTGCTGTATTATCTTCCTGGGAAGTGGTTTGGCTAGCATTCAACTGACTAATCCGTCCTAAAGAGGGATCAGTTGGTCCCTACAGCGAAAGCCCCCTACCACTCCTGGGTTTTTGCAACCCCTCACTGTTCTCTGTCTTTTTTGAGCTCCTTATTATATCTTTCACCGATTCTTTATTGTGCCATTTGTGTCACCAACTGGTTTTTCCGAGATCAGTAAGATCTGTTATTTTCTACAAGCTCTAGTCTTCATTTGGTCTTGTTGGATGATTTAGGCGGTCTATCCTCAAGGCTAAAAGGATTGCACTTTACACCTGTTTGTCCTCCGTTGGATTATCATCAGTATAACTACACGTTTTAGTGGCTTTCTGATCAGACCAGTTCAGTATTTCTGAGATTCAGAAGTCTGTTGTAGCTGGTAATATATGTGACTTGGAATCGGCCAGTGTGATCCTGGGGGGGGAAGCAAATTGATGAGTGGTCTCGCACACTGAGTTGATCGGAGTAAGAAGAATCTTTCATTGAGGCACACTGCGGGTAACGTGTGGTCCAACTGGCTCCTGGAGTGGTTTGCATTTGATGGCCTCCAAGCCACATAGCCCGAGTGTTTGTACCACGAGTTTGTAATGTCCAGGAGCAGAGGCTTTCAGCGCACAACTCAAGAAGTTGCTTCTTATTATCTGGACTTTAAGCATCTACTGTAAGTTAACGATCCAGTACGAGCAAACTGATCATGTCACCTCTTTTACCGCTTGGCTGTGTTTTCCCCAATTCCCTAATTTGGTTGCTGAAACCGTAGCGCACCTTCTGCATGATTTATAGCCGATAACCTGACCGAATGACTTCTTCCGGCCTAAGTCGCCCAACTTAGTCTTTTGTAGCGCACATCAACACGAAAGTGGTTACTATTTTATCTTGCCGAAGCTTTCGTTGCACACCTCGATATAACCAATCCTTACTCCTCTTTCTCAGCCTTAGGGCCACTGTCCGTCTGGACATATACTTGCACAACTAACAAGCACCGTTTGCGCATCAACCAACATTAGGTCTAGTTAAACCAGACGTCAGTGCTAGGACAAATTTTTGTTGTAAGCCGGTCTAATGGGATGCTTTCCATCCTGAGGCTAAGTGTAACTCCTACACAAAAGATATCAAAAGCCATTGAATCGGGCTCACCAAAAGCCTATGGAGTAGAGTTTGGAGTCAGCGCGCTCGTTCGAGGGAGGACCAAGCTGAGGTTTCAGGTGGGATATGTGGAAATGCAAAGAACATCAACAGAAAGTGCAAAAAAAGCTTTCTGCGAGGGATTTGGATTGCAGAATTTGGCAGAACTTACAGACATATAAAGCTGTAACGTATATCGGATTATAAGTGGCTAGTAAGCCATATTTTGACTGTGGCTCAGACAAGAACATTCTTCTGACTGACTAGTCGGTGGATTGCGATGAACAAAAGGGTACGGGTGAGATTTGGTGATTGTCATCCTGACGGCAAGGCCAGATCGGGACACTGGCACTTCACTGTCGTACAACACATGTCGGCTTGTCTGAATAAGGCCTTATAGTGGGAGGAAGAGAGAATTAGGTTGTGGGGGTCCTAAGAATGTCCTACCACTAACGCCTGAGTTTCCCACACCTCCAATACTCAGTTAAACAATCTGAATGGAAACTGACAGCATGGATGCCACCGAAATTTGTTAGCCGCCACATCATCATCATCATCATTATCAGTTGTAGGAACCGCGTACTTCTCGTACAGTGGTTATAGCTGCCACAATTTTGTCTATCGATGATTTGGGGAGATAGGGCAGGGAGCTGCGCATTGAAGGTGGGAGCTGATAAATTGGTGCGTAAGTACAAGTCTGTCAGTGAACTTTTAAGTGGGAGAATTGGGAAGGGAGCTATGCATTGAAGGCAATAGCTTGGATGCACGAACGCCACTAAGGGCGCGACTGGGCCATGTCTGACAATGTCTCCAACCATTGATGTGGTCCGTCTCGGGGTCCCCATCCAGGAAGACGTCAATGACCAGCGCAGCCGCCACAATGTTCAGTGTCTTCAGTTAAGTACTGGGAGAGTCACGTGAACCACATCGTGTAAAGCGGACAGCATCACCATCACCCAGATGTTTCGTAACATCCTACATTCCCTTCTGCTATGTCAAATTCTGTTCATCTTCAGGTTTCTGTCAATCCAAATTAGGCATGGAAAATAGCATTCAATTGGGGTAGTACATATGCTTCACCAGAAACCCGCCTTTCTATCACCTCATTGCAAATTCGTTCGTTTCAACAAACGCAAGCTATGAGATGCCAGTGGTTGACGACCTCATGCCACAAGTGGTGCAACTTGGCAAAAGTAGTTCTGGCCTTCGAGCTTCGTGCGTTCACTTCGTCTGTCACACTATCGTCAGAGTTATTGAGATTCTGAAATGCGTATAGCGTTTCACAATATCCATTGCTGCCCACTGAATTTTTAGAGGCATGCTCAGACACCGTGCATCCTACAGCGTGACTTCGCACTTTGTTGGCGCGAAGCACATTCTGAAAGATTTTTGTGAGCCTTTCAAGTTATTCTTTGCTTTTCCTGCTCTTTTTCAAATATGAAAACAAAACCATCTGCATATTCAGGGTGCAACAGTTTCTCGCTTGGAAGCATTCCAGTTTTTGCTTCAGTACATCATATATGGTGACACTAAACACCCTTGTCGGACACCAGTCCTTGTCTGAAACCTACAATCTAATGCACCCACAATAAAGCGGATACAAAAAGTGCACCACATGTACTAATTTTTGTAAAGGACGTACCCTGTTGAGCAGGCGTCGAGAGAATCGAAATCACTCTTGAGTTCAGCGGACACCAAGAGTGTAGGCAGCTTATACATATGCCGTTGCTCCCGACGGGGTGTGATGATGTGGTCCACATGGCCCCTTCTTGGCCGAAGTCTCGTTTGCCGCTCTTGAGTCCCGCCTTCAAGCGCCTTTATAATACGACGTAAAAACAAGTGACACAAATAGTCTGGTTACAACGGGAATCAAGTTAATTCCTCTATGATCTTCACGCTCACCACGACCACCCTTTTTGAAAATGGGCACTGTTGTCGACTCACCCCAGTTGATTGGAACGGTCTCTCACCCAGACAACCACCAACGGAGGATTTCACCTACATCTCTAAATAAAGCGAGTGGAAGCTCGTAAGAACCTGCAGTTCAGTGACGCTTGAGGGACAAAAGGCAATCGCTTATTTCCAAAGCCGTCGGGGATTCCATGTTGACTATCTGGGGATGAGTAGCCGGTTGGGAATCCGGCTGAGCAGTTACAAGTGCCCAGTTGAATTGGCCGTGAAAGTGCTTGGCCCAATGACTCAGAGACTTGATTTTCACAGATGTGCAATCCGTTTTTATTAGTAATTGTTTTGCTCACTGGAGACTTCTTTGGGCCTGTTGCACATATCAGCTGGAACAGTCTACACACATACCCAGTGTCTTGCCTCCTCCATCTCTTCAGCCTTCCGGATTCACAATGCTTCTCAATCCCCGCAGATGCTATTTTCCACCTGAAGTTTGACAGTTCGTCCGGTAGTATTGCTTGGTATCTCGACCAAGAAAAATACCTGTCCGGGCTTCGGGTAATTTTAGAGTTTTGCTCAATATCCGGTGCTTAGATCTAGTTGGCTGACCCAATCCGCAAGCAGAATGCCCAGATAGGACTTTCCAGTAGATGTCAACATCAGAAGACGTGGAGGGCGAAAGGTCCTTCAGTGCGTGGGTCTAGTAGGCTTGTTTCACATCAGAATCCCACAGTTTCTCAATGGCCAGGTAAAATGTGCGTATCTAGCGCGCCCGTGAAAAACGGAACGAGAAGCAGCAACGAATAAGTGCATTATCCAAATCCAAATATGTGTTAAAGAACGAACGACAACCGTTACTTGATCCATGCAACCATTAGTTAATAGCAATGTGGTCTGTCTGTTTTGGAGGTTGGCTCGCATGCGAGGGGCACCACGTGGCCAAGCGGCTTCGGTTATTTCGGGAGTCGATGCTGCACATAAGATATCTGTGGTAAGCGCATAAATTCAGCAGGCCTTTGACGTCGTCTGTACTTCCTGAATCCAGTCTAAGAGTACCACCCAATTTCTCCTCAGGAGCGATAGGTGTAACTTTGGTAAACGTAACATCATCTGAGCTCTTTGGCAGCCGCGACAGGATGCCTAAAGTATCGTGAAAGCTGTCTTTGAGTGTACCAGAGCTACAGTCGTTTGGAAACCAAGCAGATACGATGAACGTGCAGCGATCATTGGTGCTCCCATGGGTACTGTAACAGACGTTGTCAAGCGAACCGTTATCATCATCTTCACTGGCACACAATATCAATGCTGAACACTTCAACGCTTTGTTTTCGTTTGCTTCCAGAACGAACCGCACAGATGCCACTATCAACGGATAACCATTCAAGCAAACACCGTCCAGCTAACCTCCGATATTTTTGGCGCCGATGTGACATCAGCTTGATTGTCAAGGATGGCGCGTGCAATACCGCGGTTCGATCCTTTCTGCTTTATGGATCAGGCACTTGGTCGCTGCGTGTGAAAGACCTTCGACCTGTGACCATCAGTGTCTGTGAAGGACTGCAAGAGTCTGTTGGGAACATGAGGTCAGAAATGCTGAAGTCTGACAGTTAGTTTACGGGGAAGTCCATTTTCTCTCGACAGATCAACCGGCCACACTCCACAGGCGACTTTGGTTAAGCCAGAAGAAGACCCCTTACCTCGCACAGCCCTGTTCGCGCAGCTTCGGATGGAGATGGCCCAGGGGTAGTCAGTTCATGACCTGGTAGAGAAGCATGAACTCTCTTACCAGTCAACTCACTCACTTTGGTTAGTTCCGTCTTCCTGGATAGAGACCGTGGGACAAATTAAACTAGTGGTTAGTGACCATGACAGAGATGGCTGTGCCGCGCAGCCAATAGAGGTTTTGCATCAAAGCGATTGCCTTCACTGCGAGGCCCTCCATCCTTGACACACCCGACAAACAGAATCATCGGACGTCAATGAGTGGATTGGGCCACCGCCTCGAACCCCTGGCTCTCATTCCCTTACTCCCGTTATCCTGGGTGAACGAATCTGTAGCGGCTAGAAGCACTGCATTTTGATGCATGGTTTTTGGGCTGAACAAACAGGCTGGACTGAGACAGCACCTCGGCAAGGTCCTGTCTCTCGTTAGGGAGATGAAGCGATAGAAGTGCTGTAAAGACAAATGGTAATCTAGTGTTTCCCTGACCCACCTTGAAGCTTTGATTTAAATGAATGAACCACAAGACAATGTAAGAGTGCGAGGTTTTGATCCTGCCCTTTGAACATGTCTTTGGCTCCAGGCGTTTGACTCACAGCAGCTGGGAACATAGTTTAATTGGGGGCTCTGCTCATAGCCGGTGACTCAGCGGCTCAATCTGCTAAGCTGCGGGAGGCTGGCCGATTCCGAGGCTGCAGAGCGTATTCCATGCGTACTCAGTTCCTAATGCCACTGCGCACAGCAGCGGCTTTTTAAGCAAGGTCAGGCTCTAAATACATTCTAAATACATTTTCACTATACTGAATAATTCGCCGCATTACTGATTCTATAAATGTAGACTTTTCGGCTACCTGTAAGAAACAACTTACTACTTTTATACTCCTATCTCAGAATGCGGTACAACTTTACCACCAGGCGGCGTTTCATTTCGATATATAGCAGTATGGGGCTTGCCTCTCCTTGTCTGACTGCTTTTACTTGTGGAAGGGCGTAAACCTGTGGAATAAATTCCCAGACAGCTTGGCCCGCGGAATCACTGCACCAATCATGCCCTACTACCACGTCGAGGTTGCGGTTTTTGGTTGGAAATTATTGCCCACTTCCTTTGAATGGCTGGAATTCGAACCAACCAACACGCACAGCAAAGTTTGTGGTGTTCGCTTTTTCTGAATGTCATGTACGAGGCAATCATCAATTTATGGCTCCGTAGATCTTTTGTGGACCGACCCCAGCGCACAACGTAACTGCCCATGGGATCAAATCCAACTCGTCCCAGATTTTCATTCAGCTTCTGTTAGGTCAAATTAAGCTGACATGAACATCATGTAGTCTGCTGTCAAAAAGTGCTACATTTATACGCAATCTCAACTGATCCGCCGGAGACGGCAAATGGAACTTCATATACAGGCAATTCAGTAGATGACCTGCCTTTTTTGCTTTATCCTGTAGATCAGCAAAATTAAATGACGATAGTTACCGTTGCTGTTTGCGAGAGAGATGCTGAGGAAAAACTCCCGATTTTTAGAGCCGGCTGTGATCTCTTCAACGGGTGTATATCGTTTCAGCGTTTCAGCTCGCTAGGTGACGCTGTTGTTGTGTTCGCCTAGCTTGACAAGTCCGGAGCTAGCAATATTACCCAAAATGGCCGGGAAACTGCTTTTTACGTTTTGAAAACTTTCAAAAACTTGGACAGCACAATCGGGTAGAGTGCTACGTATGTTACTTGAACCGACACAATAGCTTTCATTCCAGTAATACTGTTTGGTTTTACCAATGCTCCAACTTGTTCCAAAAGACGGTTGGATTCCAGCTGGTCTCCAGAAATGTCAACATTCGCAGAGCCCTAAAATCAACTTTAGCTGAATTGCCATCCGAGTCAAGGAGTGATTTCCGCAGATTTCTGGGACTGCGCCTACCTGATTAGCCCCAAGGGAGACGAAATTAGTAGTGGGTTGACTACGAATTTTAAGCGCCCACCTCATACCACTTGCAATCTGTTAGCACTCAAGTTCACAACAACAATTTTGTTCTGTATCTTCTTCCTTGAATTGTCAGTTGTATCGTTGGTGACTTTTGCGTCATTTGTGATAGCCAGCGCGTATCGTTCACGTTTCTATCCATCGGTGCAAAGGAAATCACTCGCTGGCACACTGACACACAAAATCCATGCATTAATGCTCAGTCATTTAATTCAGAGTGATGTACTCCTTGAATCGACATCTGGAGACCCGTTTTGGTCGCACAAGGCGAAAGGCGTAGTAACCCTCAACAACAGAAAACAACCCACTCTGGGGGACGTTTGGGAGGGTGTTTACTGCAGCAATAGGAGCCAGAACGTAGACCGCCGTGGTAGAGGACGAGGATTTCCTGGTGACAGTTCAATATGGCGAGGCAGATCGGTTCATGCGCTACACCATTCTAACTTCTTTCGGAATCGGAAGCAAGAGTTGATATTGATTTACAGGTGATCATCTAAAAGCAACTATGTGGTTGGTCGGAGTCACGTGATCGACCGTTGGTTGAGCTGCCAAATTCGTCAAAAGCAGTAATTTTACGATTATGAAGTATTGCGTCTTGGTTAAAAGCTTGTTTCAATCAGATCCATTTATTCTGTCGCCCGCAAACGCTGTTTGGGTCTTCGTCGCAGCCAAATCGAGCAAAGGTGAAGTCAACCATGGTTATCTTTTAGGCCCAACCTTATCAAAGGTATGCCCTCCTGTTTTTTTAACCAAGTCTACATCCACTGTTTGAAACAGCAAAATGTTCAGTAACACATGTTACATTTGAACCTGTGGTTTCTCTCATCTGTCAGATGGTTTTTGCTCTGCAAACAGCCATTTCATATTTCGGCCATCCCTACGGGTCATTTTTATTCTCTGTTTAAAATCACACGTGGCCAAACCTGATGCTGATTCGCCTCACTATTTATAGTGGTGACTAACTATCAGCACGAGATAGCGATCAACTGGCTACTTTGTTTGTAATTCAAACGCAACCGCGGGTTTCATTGACAAAGTCCAGGCTGTAGCAAGGGGACACTACCAAGCTCTGAAGCTTGATTCGGGATTGGAAGATTGCGGCTTTGAAGAGCTGAACGATCTGAGTTTCGTGTACGAATGATACAGCTTTGAACTTCGTGACCAGGATTGTTCCCCATCAAGTTAATCGAATTGCTAAGTTACTGACGAATAAACCGCCTAAAGCTTCTAGCAGGTTAGTTGCTGCATTCCTGGGAGAGCACAGAACACGATATCACTCTGAATAATGTCCCGTGATACTTCTACGTCTAACGGTGGATGACTATTGCCGTCAAAATGAGGTGTTCCAGAGTCTGTACAACGTTGAATTCCACCTTTGGGTTTGGTCTGGTTTATTCAACACTAGAATTTCCTTGTTCGATGTTGTTTAAATTGTGCTTCAGACGTGATTTGTACATTAAACCGCTATTGTTCGATGCAAACGCTCATCTACAAAACTTTACATATCCAGAAATGGGCGACAGCTGTTACTGCAATAGTCGTCTCGTGAACCTTTGGAAATACTTCACCAACTGTACTGTTTGAACCTTATCAGGATGCTATGTTCTCATCATCACTTATATAGAGAAGACAACGATTCATCGTCACTATCTTCCGATGTAATAGGACAAAGGAGTCTATAAATTTGCAAGAGGACGTCCAAGTAGCCAAAGCATTACAGAAAATAGAAATCCAGATGGGAGCATGCCTACAGAGCTGTCGCTTGCTGACCAGCCGTGAAGTACACGTACGCGCTCGCGGTGTCTCAGCCTGTAGCGGCTTGCTTATGTTCCTGTATTTTTGTTTGCAATGAACTTCGCTTTCAGAATTCCTCTGATTCTAAAACCGGATATACTCACAATTTTGTTAGTTTTCACCTCCCGGAGTAAACTGCATTAGTTCTTGCTGTCCAGGACGCGATTTACTAACATCTTTATAGGATATTCTTTTCGCTCTAAAGCAACAACAATTTTACCTAATTGGTAGCAGCTATGCTTTTTTCATGATTATTTGCCGGATGTTCTGGACCAGTAGAACCTAACCAAAGTGACCCAGCCAAACGGGGGCGACTGGAGAACTCGCATTCCTTAAACAGTCGTTCTACCCAACCGGTCGCTGCCAACGTAATTTCGCAGCTTCTAGTCTTTTCTTTACATCCGCATGAGTTAGCTCACACCCTTTTTCCACGCTTCTCCTTAGCTTCTACCTCGGACCATTTGCTGCGGACTACAGTTAATGGCATGACTTCGAATGAACGAATGACCCAAGAGATACTCATCGTTTCCAGAACACCAAAGCACGGTAGTTGGGAAAAATATGCGAAAACAGTTGTTCTGGTATACTCGTGGTCTTGTTTGGTAAGTTTTAACACTATGTCCAAATTCAGAATCTATTGTTATTGAGGGAAACTGGTTCTCCTGAATGACGACTTGTGGTTTGGGTTTGAACTTTGGTAAGCTCGTGCGCGCAATCTCAAGGAAAGTTGATCCCATGGAAGATTGAAAATCTCATCAACTCATCGCTAATTGCAAACATCTATTCAAATGTGAAAAGACAGACGGGTTACTGCGCTGTTGCGAATTATATGTCGCCCATTCATTGTACCCATCATAACACTTTTACAATGATCCATTCCGACAGGGAACCACATTGGCCTCTGCTAAAGGTACCAAATTCTTACCCTCCTCCCTCTTCCACAAATATTATTTTTGCTTTCATCTTCCCTAGATTTCGTACGCTGGATAATCATTTCTGGAATGTTCGTGGAAAGCCATTCACTGCTCATTCTATCTTGATGGTATGATAACTAATCACAAACCTCGGTTATCATGGCCTGAATAAAGCGGCAGAAGCAAGAGACAATTAGAGATGGTGGTCTTACTTAAACTACCACGGGTAGAGAATAAAGCATTCATGGTTGCTCGATAACTTTGTATGTGTGCTCATGGCCGATTCGTAGGATGGCATAAGATGCCCCATTCATGTTGCCAGTGCTACCTGAGACATCGGTACGTGATAGTTGCTACCTCAAGAGTTACATTGTCACTCGGTTCTTCAAAATGCTGCCATTGGAAAATGTCTTTAATCACAGTAGAGTATTTTGGACCAAACCACCTATTGGGACTCAGAAAATGTTGCTTTTCGGCCGTTATTTCCACTTTACTAAGGTTCTTTAGTTCCTGCTGCCCAGGAAACGCTAGTACATCGAGCAGCGGGTTTGATTTACAACCTTTCCAAGTGGAGAAATCTTGCGAGCTCACTGTTGTTTGTGTTCATCCGAAGCATTCTTCTCACAAAAAAGGACATTTTGTCTCAATTTTGTTGGACCGATATCCCTCCGCAAATTGTGCAATACCCAATTTTATCTCATTATCTAATTTTAGTAGTCGTCTTTTGCTCAGCCGGAATCCGTACCACTATTTTTGGTGGTGGCAAATAGCATCACCGCATCCACTCTCGCTCTACTCGGCTTCAGGGTTTATATAGCGAGATACTCGGTCCCACGCTGCCTACCCTGATGTATCAAACTGGCGCGGGGTACCGCGAAATTGGTACAGCGCTATCAGTCAGGGCCGTCGGAATGTTTTGCGGATCCCTGATTGGTGGGTGGTCGTCAGACAAATGGGCATATGCACGCAGTTTCCAAATAGCGCTTGCCCTCCTTATCGCCGCAGTTACCAATGTGTTGATTCCGCTGGCCCGCTCAATTCCTGTGCTCTCCACCATCCTCTTTTGGGCGGGCTGTTCACATGGATATCTTACGACAAGTCAGTACTGTCATTCTGTCTCTTACTCTGTATACCTGAATTCGGTAGGAATCACAGTGCCTTACTCAGTTAGCTTTGAAAGGTTTCCGCCGTTTTTTGTACATATGCTTCACTGTTCTCAAATAGTTCGCTCCGAATTTCTCGTCCAAATAAGACCTGGAGTAGGTACTGGCCCATGTTTATATTTGACTTCCAATCGAATTCATTCACCCTTGGCTAGTGGTGAGTTGCCTGAGTGTCCGAGTTGTCTGAGGTGGCAGCCGTGTAACAGTTTGTAGTTCAAGTGATCATAACCGCCCCAAAGTTAGATTTTTATGTGATTCAATGTGGTTCTCAGCGGAGGACTGTTTAATCTCTCCTGGATGTGGTTTTTTTATTAAAGGGTCATACACCAGCGACTCTGCTTGATATTAAAGTGTTCAGCTGCTCCCAAATCCGAGAGAGTCTGTCTTTGGGTGGTTACCGGATATCGAAAGTCTATGCCATCAGTGAACTGCATTAGACACCAGTAACTAGACAAGAGACCCTTGCAAGTCTGTTTCGTCACCATTTGAGATGACATCATCAGTGCTCAGTCTAGTGCACCGATGTTGTTATTTAGAATAGTGGGGAAACGTTTTGTAGCCATGAACCAAACTCGACCAACGGATCAACAGCTACCTGAGCAACAACGAATAAAAGCACCAGAGCTACCAATATTCCCACATATTGCCTATAGGGGGCGAGATGGCTCAAATGGTTAGAGCGCAAATTTATTGACTGGAATGTCCGTAATTCGAACCCGACTTCTGCATCTGGATTTCTCCTGTCTAGGCTTGGGTAACCCAGCCGTGTCCCAGCCCTCATGCTTCCTTCGGTTGGCATGGCAGCTAGGCACCAGAAGTGCGTTACAGCTGAGCGATTTTATATTGTCTATAACTAATATCACATGAACTAGAAGATTTAACTGTTTTTCTGGCTTTGTGTTAGGTACTCAAAGGAAGGCTCAGTCTCTCTGAGATTCGTGAGATGTGCACTGTTATTGGTTCCGAACAGGGACGGGTCAGATACGCAGTGTTTCTAGGCTTTCCATAATAGATTGGCTCTCTTGCTTATTAAAATCCTGAACTAAATGTTATCAAAGATATTTTAGTAGATATTTTATGTACATTTTAAGAGCTGCTCACTGAAAGCCATCCGGATAAGCCAAATTCATGTAATACTCGTATGTTAGTTGTAGATGAGGCGTTATATGGAGGAGACTGCCAGCAGTTTCCATCGGAAGTTGAGTTGTCACTGAGCCGGAGAATCTGCTCCCTTACCTTTCGTCACCAGTCAAGCTGACACCATCCGTGAGTCACGGATTCGGTCGTTGGGTCAGCGTTTGTTTCGCATCCATCTGCGGTTAAGCGCCACTACCCACTACTAGTGTACCACAGTCGATGGTGATGGTGATGATGATGTTGATGATTGCGAACACTGAATTAGAAGTGTCTTGCTGGTTACTTGAAATGGAGTACGTCCCAACTGCGAGGCGCAAATCCTTTAGGTTATGCTGTTTGCCTTATAAGTGATTGAACCCACGTGCACATAGAAAATCCAGAGTAGTGAAGGGGAGTGGACTGAAATGAGAGGCTCAGCAGGAATTCCGTTCAGTCTCCCGTTACCATCAAGTTGTTTTGCAAATTTGTACATTTAGCCAACTGATTACAATTTGGTGTTATAATGAAACAGGCCTGGGACATGACGCGGCTGACAAGCCACAAGAAGAGCGAAACTCGTTGTGGGTTGTCGAAGAGCCGTCAGCAACCGTATGAGCAGTGTTTCCGTCATTGGGGATCAGTTGGTTATTTGGGACCCCTTTGAGAGCCAATTCGTGGCAAAGGAATCGTAGAGAGCAAATTATACTTCCATGACCCTTTTAGTAAACCTAGCTTCTCCTAACTCCTGGTGGTAAATGAATAAGCTACTGCCCTATTCTGACCAGATATGATTGACGGACAGTCTTATATGGAGAAGACACCAGGTCTGGACTGGTGTTTTCCTATTATACGCAGTGTTGATCAATCTGCACAAGTTGATCAGGATAACAAAACTTCGTTCACCTTTAATGCAGAAAGTGAGGTGAGTGGGGTGCATTCGAGGAAGTAGTTAGAATACTTGAGATGTGGATCCGGTGATACCAGTTCTCATCTCTCCCGATGGCTTTTCACACTCATTTCTGAGGTTACAGGTGTAAGGAGCTCCTGCGTGTACGTGCAAAACCTGAGCATGATTAATGTCCAGCGGGATCAACAATGAATTGAGTAATGATAATGGAATTAGTCATATTCGTGGGGGCGGTGATGATGGATTTTACGATTCAGGATAGAAAGCCTAGCTTTGAGGACATCTTGGTTTATAGTGCCACAGTTTTCATGGTTTTAATAATCCCTTTGGCATCACGATTAATACTTGTAAAATGGTCCCAATCACATCTGTGTTCTTCAGCTGGGTCATACTCGTTTTGTGCATTACATTTTAGCGGTGGTAAGAACAGTGGTCTGATAAACAAGTTTTGTGAGTCCCATACAACCCTCCTACAGACACTGCCACTTTGGACAACCTAGTCATACCGCTAAGTACAAACTTTCTCTTGTTTAGGCGTGATAATTCCAACGCGATCAGGCTGAGCTGGTGGAACAATGGTAGTAACCTGCCTGACTCACACGTCAGACGTTCCGGTTTCAGATCGCGGCACAACCAATGATATGCATTGCCGATGAGCTCTAATTAAGGCGAACATCGAGTCCAGTACTACCTCCCTTCAATGTGGATTGGCCATACTAATTTCGCCAAGGCAGTAGCAGGATTGCCCAAACGGGTGCACGTGAATTAAGTGTTGAAGAATTGCCAAAAGCCTTCAACAATGTTGATACAATCATTTTATTTTCCCTTTCCCCGAACTGTCTTACTGAATTCATGTTGTTCCTCTGAGTGGATGTCCTGCCTTCCGTAGTAGGTGCGTAAGTACCAGAGGCCAGAAACGTCTGAATTTGCTTGGAGTATTCTATTTTACATACATTTATTCCCTGGATTGACAAGACGTTGCTTTTGTTGTTACCGAAGTTGTGCACTGCATTTGTACTTGAGTGTTTTAGTGAAATTTGGCTAATTTTTGTCAGCCGATGGGTAACTATGTTTTCCGAAATTACATGCCTGGTAGTTCTGCCACACTGAACCATGAAAATCGGCAGTTATGTCTGACTTATTCCTACTGAAGTTGTTAGTAAATATTCAACTCTGTATAGCCGGGTTCCGAAACTCACTACATTGGAGATGATCCACAATTTTATGCCACAAAGAGTTTTTCTTCATCTTTGATGGACAGTGAGTTTAACTTGTTATTCTAGGTACCAGTCAACACTGTACCAGGAGACATGCACTGTGTGGTGAATGTTCGGTGATGCCTTACCTTTTCTAGGCTGCACTACTGAGCAGCTACCCGAAACTGAATAAGTGTATTAGAATTCCTGTTCTTAAGATTTCAGGTTCGAAACTCATTCCGCCACCTTCCATCTGACTCTTAGTTTTCAGTTTAACCTAGGTTTGTCAACTATAAGTTCCAATTAAGGCCGTATATGCTGGTGGACGAAGCAAGACTTGTTCGATCGAGAGTTCAGCCAATCATCACACCGCACAATTTTGCAGCGATTCCATTTGCCACAGTTTTGTCCAGCCATGATTGTTTGGTTTGTTGGAGAACGCCACGTAGCGGAAGAGATGGCTTTAAGTAATAAAACGGACAGAGGTTGAAGACTTGCCAAGTGTAAGTTATTTTCCTCTATCGTGCGTTGTTGTTCCGCTTGCCAAATCCAAGATGTATGACGGATTCCGACTTTACGCAAATTCGAAAATACGTATATATATATGCGAATCTGCCTTGTGGGTTTTGGGCAGTATTTATGCACTGCATTGTCGGGAGGAATTAATCCCATTGTTTCTGCTTCGGCTGCACAATTCTGTGATTATCTATCGGAGAAATACATTCTGATTTGTTTTTAGTTTTTTTTTTACAATAAAAGCACGTTTAGGTTAAGCTTTTCTTCAGCAAGCTTGTACAACACAGTTGCAAGTTGCTAACGAATGCCGTTTTCCCCACAATTCTTTCTGATTAGATGGGAATCCACTGCTTGGTTCAATATGGGAATCGAAAGCATCCGGACCATTCAGCCTGATGCATGCGGGATATGGGCTTGGTGGAGCATTGGCCCCGATGCTTGTTGCACCGTTCACAATTCACACAGACAGCAATAAGACCGAAAACATGTCGATTAGCCTGATCGTCAAAGACTTGTATGCAAACAATGGAACAGAAACCGTTCTCATCGACCCCATTGCTCCGTACAATTTAGTGGCAGCCATCCTATTCTCTTGCGCCCTGTGTTTTATTCCGTTTAGTGGACTGAAGAATTGTCCATCGCCAAGGCATTTTTGTCTCGCCGGCGGATCCCGTCGGTGTTCGTGTCTGGTAAGTGTGTGGATGTTTGACAAACACGTAAACGGTTGCTTTCCTAGAGTTTTTTTTTCAAATTAACCATCAAATATCGCTTCTCCTCTCTGCGAAGGTTGGAGCTGCTTTATTGGGCATGACTGACGGGGGATGCTGTTCTGCAAACGTTCTCGATTTGTTGTCTCATTGGAGAGTCCCTTGTAGAGTTAGACAATGAACTCATTATCTAGCACTTGAAATAATATTTTTCCGAAGGATTTCCAATTGGGTGACTCGATTTCCGGAGCCTTATAGAGACTTACGTAGCATTTTTTGACCTTAAGCAGCGATTGATCCCCAACCGTAGTGTCAGAGACGTCCGTTACTCATGTGGTTTGTATTCCGGATCATAAGACGTTCTTTCGCTGTTGTTTTTTTCTCCGAAAAAAAGACAAAGTCCTACCAAATTTGATGTACTGACTGCCGCATAAGTTCGGTCGCTTGCAATAGGACACCGAGCAGCAGCACGGGAGGCCTTATCCCCTGCACCCGTTTCTGTTAAGTTTAGTCGTTGTTTTCATGCCCCTCTATGTTGTTGGTCGAAACATGTGACACATGTGATGCTTTGGATTGAAAGCGCACTATATGCGGCACACAGTTATGCTAACGTTTAATGCTTTGACCGCGTTTTTGGCCAGAAGTTTGTCTATCCCTCCAATTTGAGCCTTTTGCCGCCATAGACCTCATGACAGAAGTGGCAAGAGATCAGTCATGTTGAATTTTGTGCGCCCTGAAAACCCTCCAGTGGCCACTGTTAGGTCTAGTTTGGCGTTTGAACTGATTGGCCATTAGGTCACCTTTTAATCAACTTGGAAAGCGATTAGGAGAGATAAGGAAGCCATCGTTTTTGGATTGCTTGGAGAACTGACCGCCATTCGAAATTCTGGCGTTAAACGAATAACTTTCAGGATTTTTTTATTATCAGTGGTGATAGTCACCCCTTGATACCCTTTTTCCTGAAAAGATCACTTTATTTTCGAAGCTCTATCTCATTATAAGCGCACGTTAGTTTTTCATAGATTTTTAAAAGACGGATTACCCAAGCCTGTGTCTGCAGTTCGTCCTCAGTCGGCCACCTTATGCATTCCACTACTGAATGTTCCACCAGGATGTATCTTTGTTTTAAATGAGTAGTCCACCTCTGTGGTCTGGGATGGAGTAATATAAGATTCCTTCAAGCTGGACTGAAAGCTACTGCATACGTAATCCACAGGTTACCTGATCGAATGCGGGTAAGAGAAACTTGTCTCCGTTCTGCTTTAGTGTAAATTTTACGAAGCAGACGAATTGCCTGCGTTGTGTGTGCTCAGAGTAGTTCGCACGAGAGTATCCACAATCTTGCCGGTTGCCCGTACCAGAAGTGTTCTAACCACGAACGAACCCTCTGGTCTTCATTCGGAGCCTCACTTAGGTAACATATTTTCAGCAAAAACCCAGCCCGATGTAGCGCGTCACGTTTCTTAAGATTGCTTCGACACCGGAAGGTAGTCTGGTCTGCACTCCACTCGTTCAGTTGTAGCAGCCTTTCGGTGCCTAACGGCCATGCCACCAGAAGGAAGCACGAGGGCTGGGATACTGCCAGGTTGCCCAAGCCTAGACAGAGGAAGCCGAGAGGCATAGGTCAGGTTCCAACCACGGACCTTCCGGTCAGTAAATTTGCGCTCTAACCACTGCGCCATCTCGCCCCTCCTAAGTGAGCACCCCTAACCAACTAAACTTCTCCCAGTTGTCACAGTTTTGAAGAAGATATAACCATAGTTGGGTGGTTTGATGGTGATTTGTCACACGTTTTGGACATCTGATTCCCCCACTTTTTTCAGAATAAAAGTTTCCGAAATTCCAGTCTATTTGGTGAATAAATCAGTCTGCTACCAAAAACGTGTAATTATTTTGCATACTGTATGCTAATCATCACTTGGGTTGATCTCATCTGGCTGTCGCAGTTTTACGGAAAATAACGGAGTTTATGTGAAGACGAGATGAGCGTCTAGGCTTAATCTAACCCGGGTATAGACAACAGTCACCGTTTCGTTGATCCGTCCGGTATAATTACATTCAGCTAACTCTGTTCACCCACTACTCTGTCCCACGCAAACACACAAACGAGCCGGTCGGTTTGGCCAAAGATGCCAAATTTCCACTCCCCTTCAAACCACCGAGCGAATAAGAATAAATGCTTAGATCAACTGCTTGGTCGGATTCGTATTATCGGCTTATCGGGTGTGTCTCTGTAGACTTCTAGCATCGACCCCGCCTCCACTGCTGTTAAGGTCCGCATTAGCCTGCTTGTAGGTTGTGAAAACCCTGTCTGACTGCTTGCTTAAAAAATAATGCCTAAGCTGAAAGCAATTGTTGGCATTGTTCCATCGCTTATCCTGATTGAGCTCAGACTAGGTGGTCATGAGAGTGCCCTGAAATGATTAGTATGCAGTAGGAACAATGGGGATTATGCAGCAAAAAACGGAAAGCCCAACGCCTGGTTTAACTGCATGTTGTAAATAAACAGCACATATGAAAAGAAGTGGCCACCTAAATGTCCTCATTGTTTATGTTATTATAGAAGAAATCGTAATGATTATGGTTTATTTCGTTGCCTGAAATCCCAGCATACGATGCTAACAGAAGAAGTACAGCTCCATAAAATCAAAGTGCCACTGAGTCAGGCTTTACTATGAAAAGTGGAATAAGGTAGATCTGACTGCTTTAGAATGGAATCTCATATTGTGAGTAGAGCAATAGCCTTCGTGCGATGGCAAATATGGTTATCAGCTGTGAATATGCTACTTAGGATGAGTAGGCAGTCTTGGACGTACTGTTGCGGTAAAATCAGGTTGTAGCATGTTCTATTCCGATCAACACCAAGTTCTTCCGTTTTCTTTCACTCTTTATTGAGGATTTCTTCTATCTTGCTTGAGTTGAGCACCAGTGTGCAGTACCGGTGTAAGGAGGAAAGCCCTTCGCAGCGGAGTCGTTTGTTAGAAAACGCCAACTAAACGATAACAAACTATTGGACAGGAAGGTAAACATCTCATATGCACCGTATTCTTAAAAACTGAACATCCTCACGCGTCTTCTTCAACTTTCTGGATATTCATTGACTATCACGCAATTGTAAACGAACGCTGTAAAGCATTTCCGCAGGTTCCGTAATAAACCCCATGGGAGTGCACCTTCCATCAGACGCGAGGCGGAGTTACAAGAAAACCACGTGCTACTCGCACGCCTCATCAGTAGTTTCCGCGGCCACACTGGTAGATTGCTATTAGTGATGACGAATGAGGGAAATGAAAGCCGCATGTTGGAGGCAATGACCAAACCAGTTCCCTGACGTTAAATCTTCGTGTTTGTCTAGTGAGAGAGCTCCGCAGTGAAGTCAGGAGCTTTAACACGGGATCCCCATTGGTGGCGTGATAGTCAGGGTGTCTAACCGTTTGTTTGTCTCATCCCGCGGTCCCCATTCTGAAGGATGGCAGTTACTAACTTGAGTGGGCTTAGTGGCAAGTCACGGACTGACCACACTGGGCGGAGGACTATGAGAGGCAGACGGTCCTCTAGCATACTAAGTACATGGCCCTACCAGCGTAACCTATGACGAGTGACCAGCTCATCTATCGATGAAGATTTAGGTGCCCTGGAATCGGTCTGGCCTACTTCACGACTACGGATCTGAAGTTCCCACCACCAGACCCGCATGATGCACCGTAAGCAGTGGTGTTCGAACCCAGAGTCCGCGAACAACACCTGCACACGATGACCACGCCTCTAATCTATATTGTTGGAAGGATCGAATAGCAAGATTGTACACTCTACCCTTAAAAGCCATGCTAATGTTACATGAACTCCACAAAAGTAGGACGTTAACGAAAGCTGCCGTGACCTTCTCAATTCGGGAAGGGATATCCTCTCTGAGAGACTTTTGCAACTGCTCGCAAAAACGATCAGGCCATCCAGTCTCGCAGTGACATTTTATACTTTCCAGATGAAAGACGCATTCCGAATCGTTCAGGTTATTTGAAATGGCTTTCATTTCTAAAGTGTCTGATTCGAGACGATTTGTCGAATTTCAATGCTAGCGGTGATTTGGGATTTTATGTCAAACTTTCTAGCAGCAAGAAATACACACAACACAGCTTGATGTGACCAAAAGGCATGTCACTTTCATTTATCTTACATCAATGTCTAGGCTCGAACTCTTCAGCTCCCTCGCCCAACTCGAGCTATATGCCATGAAAATGCTCAGCTTCACCTTGGCAAACACTGATTGCTTATTGGCTAGTTTTTTTATTAAGCACACAATTCATCAGTCGACATTATGCCTTCAACGGGATCACTCGCCCCAGATTTCAAAATAGACGTTTTTATCTTCAAAAATAAGGTTTGTCATATTTTGCCACGTAGAAGGCAACACTGCAATACACTGTCGTCGTTGAGCAGTTCCCATATATTGACCACAGTGGGCTGCGTACACGGGGGTGATCTTTGAACATTATCAACCAACGACAGCTTCTATTTCCTGGGGCTGCTATCCAAAACCACCATTCCCGTCACCACTGGCGTCTCTATGGCGCAGCATAAGACCAGTCAGGTTTGCCAACCTGGTCGTGGGTTTTAGTTGAACGGCTGGTTCTATCACCCATCCACCCACTGCTTTGTGAAGTTGGCGTATCGAACAGTTCCGAAGTTTCTTTCAGTTGGTAAGCCTGGGGGTTTAACAGTGTTCAATTGTATACTCCTGTCGGCTTGCTCCTCAGACTCCTGTGAGAGTAGACTAGAAACCATCAGGTTCGCCTAAATGAGTGTTCTCAAGACTAAGCTTGTTTTTGGTAGTTTTATGTGATTAATGGATTACCTATTCCCGCTGTCCGTACACTCCGTATCCCATTTTTTTATGATTCCATCCATTTTTTGGTGATATCATTTTTTAATGTATAAAAACCACAGTGAAAAGTACAAACAAACTAAAGGTATAATCGATTGACCTGCCTGGGTCATGGTCACGTGATCAGGCATGAGATGTCCAATCGCACGTGCGCAGAGTCGGGTCTTTCTAAGCCAGCACCAGCGACCTCAGGTTTGACTAAACGCCGTTTCACTACAAAACAGATGAATATGCGCTAGACTACGTGAATGCTAGACCTGCATCGGCCAAGCAAATACACTTCGGATTCGACGATTCTAAGTCAACGCTCACTTATTTCTTTGTTTATTTCCCATAAATTTTGAAACTTACATGACACCTTCAAAATTCAAAGTCATATGAACATTGTTAAGGAACTATTTCTACATTGCTACGTAATCCACAGACGCACACCGAATAATCGTTCACAAGAATCAAGAACGTGTGAACCCAAAGAAAAGATTCAGCCAAATCAAGTCCGAAGTGGATTACCTCGGCTTATGGGCATTGCTTCAAGCTGATGAGCCCCAGATAGGCCGGAATCTTTCGTCGACTATCTACGGGTTTTAAACAATCGCCTTATACTAGCTATATCTGGAGTTCAATTGAAACTGTTGTTCGAGTTTGATTCGTTTTCCACCAACTCGATCCTCGTCCATTGTTCAACTTATTTGCTTTACCAGATAGCATCTCACAACTTGACGCAGACCGTCTTATGAATTACTATCTCGTGTGCAAGATATGCTGGACCTGAGTCTGAGTGAAATTCGTAGGTAGATTGTTGTGCCTGGACGAGAAAAGCTCGTTATTTTGTAACATGTGATGTAGTGTGTTACCAGAACTGAGTTCCTCGTTTTTACTTTGAACCCACAATGATTCCAGTTCTGCACATTGTGTGTTTCTAATCTCGAACATACGACCTTCTGTCTACTCAGATTCCCTTACTTTTCGGGTCCCATACGTGCATATATTTTTTTACCTTATGCTACAAAACGAAGTTTCTGAGTGTCACGTGAATGTAAGATGAAGCGGTGTTTCATCGTAATGCAAGCAACTGATAAAGTCCGGATTTATTGTAATTTTTTTGACAGACTATTGTGTAGCATGTGGCATTTCTCCCCAAGTAGGGTGACGCGTAAAATCATTGTACAACGTTTTCAGGATTTGTACTTTTACCGCAAATATATACCACAGTCCTCCTCAGCAGGCGAAGACCTCTGCCCACTGGAGGTGTTGAGTAGTTGAGAGAACTCAAGTAACCTTTGAAAATAAATCTAAAATGATCCGCTAAATCATGAAAGATTATCTTTGCCAACATAGGATACATGCTGACATCCTTTACTGGAATATGTCTCTGCGCGTTTCTCATGTAAGTTCTCAATATTAGCTAACATGTACCCCTCGGGCGCATCACTATCCCTAATATTGCCCAAACTCACTTCCCAGGGAGCCTTCACTAGACAACTTTCATTCTGGTGCAACAAAATTGTGCGTTCAGTTTTTCGGTCACTTTAATTTGTCCTTTTTGCCAGATGCAGATGATTGACTAAATAAACAAGTTACCAGCGTGCTACCGTATTTACGCGAGAAATGCTTTGTTCACTAATTGCAGCCAATCGATCGGGAAGCTCAACACTCCCCTTTGAGCGCACCGTCAACGAATTCTACACCAACTGGATCTGAGACAACAGTCAGCAAACCGCTGAAAACTAAACAGTTCCTTATCTATTGAGGTTACAACAGTAAACAGAATTAGGCGGTCGTACTGAAGGGCAACGGACTCTCCGTGATTTCCGCCTGTCAAATTCAGCAGGTCTTTGTGATCCGTGCAATAGCGAACTTGTGTAGAACTGGCCAAAAAATGAGGGTAATGATCCAGTTCCGGGTGAACGAGCGTTGATCACTTTCTTGTGGTCCCAACCGTGACAACTTCTGCTTTGTTCTGCTAGTTGTCTGAGGTTTAATTCGAACAATGGTGGTCAGATGTATGATTAGCGCAAATGACTGTTTATCGTTTTACGAACCAGCATTCAGCTCATGCAGCGTTTAAATGCAAATGAACAATTAGTATGTATGCTTTAAAGCGTCGTGCTAATTTCTTGCTACCGGATTCTGGATCTGTTTGACTTTTCGCGAGTGGCACTAATACGTTATTTCCTGCTGCTGCTGCTGCTGTACTCTTCACTGTGGAGCATACTTCAAAAAGGCACTCTTCCCCTTCTAGGTCCTGGCTGATGATGAATACTGCTGGAGGATTCTGGATGGTTGTAGCCTAGTACCTTAGAAGGCATAGGCTAACTTCAGGTGTCTGGTACTAGTGAAATGTGGTCCACAGACTTCGTCATCCAACAGGAATGTACCACCATTAATGCTTAACTTCCTGCCACGACTTCAGCCCCGGTTGAAATATTCTCCGGTGAGCTCACCCAGCTAGCGTATAGGAGCATGAAATCAACGGAAAAGCAGCTCGTTTGGTGCACTCTGAAGAGGTAACAGATATAAATGTCAGTCCAACTCTGATCTAGTCACTTTTGCTGAGGATGAAACAGCTGTACGGTCATTTTCGGCTTTTCAGCACAGATTGATCTCACTCACAGGGTGAAACCTCATCATCACCCTCAGTGATGAGTACAGTTCACTTCACTTCCATACAAGCATGTCCACTCTGTTGGATAAAGCCTTATAATGGAAATAAGAAAGTGAAGAGAGAGGAGGTCCTAAGGGCAGCCTAATACAAACATCCGAGGTGCCTAGCTCTCTAACCCTCAGTCAGACAAGCTGGATAGAACTTGACAGCATGAACACCACTGACACCAGCTAGCCGCCATATCGTTCAATGTCTGTAGCCAAACACAGTGAGGGTCGCATGGACTTAATCTTGGAAGGCGAACAGCACCAACAGCAACCCAAACCTTTCGTAACATCCTTCCTTCGTGACATCTCTTCTGCCTTTTCAAACTCTGTCCACCTCGAGATTTTCGCCACTATGAATTCGGCACGAAAACAGCGCTCGTCTCAGGAGGCGGTGACTTCCCATGGGAATCACATGGTCCAGCCAAATTAGCTTTCAGCACCACATGCACCATTTGAGTGAAGAAGCGTCTTCTTCACTAAACACCCGTTTCCTGATCGTTTCGTTCGGAATTTGCTAATTCCACCTAATTCAAGCCACTGTTCTGAGACGTCGATGGTCAAAGACCTGCTGTGGCCAAGTCTTGCAGCCGTACGACAATACAGCCCGTCTGACGCACGCATCATTTGATAGCCAGTTAAATGCCTTTTCCACGCCACAAGTGGTGCAATTAGCATACATAATTCTGGCTTTCGAGAGTCGTGCGTTTTCTTCGTCAGTCACACCACGGAATGCAACTTTTGCGATACGTCTAGCCTTTCACAACTTCCAGTGTCACCCCTTGAGTGTTTAGAGGCAAGTTCAAAGACTCTACGTTCTTCAGAGTGACTTTGTACTTTGTGGGCGCGAAGCACATTCCAGAAGACTGAATGATCTTGGTAAGTCTCTCGAGTTATGTTTGCGCTTTTTACCCTTCCTCAATAATGAGAACAACGTCGTCTGGATATTCCAGGCCAACAATATTCCCGATTATAGAAGCCTGGATACCGGGATTTCTGGGACCTTCCAGTTCTCGCCTCATTGCCTCATCACACGAAATTAAACAGAATGGATAGGATTGGCACCCTCTCTATTAGAGCCTTCACAGAGTGGAATATATTCCTGAACATTGGAAATCATAAAATTTGTGTAGACCCCATTTTGGTGAATCCTGAGCAGCCCTGGGGAACCTTTTCAGTGACCCTAGAGTATCATCACGGCATTATTATTGCGACGCCCTTGCCCACTGTGCACATCAGAGAGACGGATAATAGGCATGCTCACAAAATTTCGGTTTTTGGTAGTTTATGCAAGCATGATGACTGAAAACATAATGGACTTTGACCACACATATCTCCAGTAAACATTATAAAAACCTCGCAAAAGTCAGCATCTTCTCTCTTCCATAGCCGCTAAGCTTGATCCTCAGGCCCTTCGACATCCTAACCCCAGTAACAGACGTTGTCTTGATCATCTTCGGCATGTGGTTCGCCCTTCCCAAGTGGAACACATTTGAAATACTAGCCACCTACCAAACGAAGGCATCTATAGAGCCAGTTTTTTTTTGTTAAATGTGACGATGAAGGCTTTCATGCATAAAAAGTCCGGTCGTAAGAGGAGTGAAACTACAAACTGTGCCTGGACCATTTAAAACTTTTTTCAACAACTTTGGCCCACCCATGCGCTCATGTCCAACACATGGGAGAGGGGGGGGGAGAGAAACGTCTGTTTGCTATTTGGCAATCTTCAGAAGTTGGGACAAGATGGCTCAGTGGTTAGAGCGAGAATTCACTGACCGGAAGGTCCGTGGTTCTAACCCGACCTCTGCATCTCGACTTCCCCTGTCTAGGTTTGGGCAACCTGGCAGTGTCCCAGCCCTCGTGCTTCCTTTGGGTGGCATGGCAGCTAGGCACCGGAAGGGTGCTACAGCTGATCGATTATCTTATCTTATCAGAAGTTGCTCAACTACAACCTAAACTTGAGAGATCTCTTCAGAAACTTTTTCCAGCGACTAAAATTGTCCTAAGGCCGACTAATGGAGCTTGATATTCAGAAGATCCGAAATAATTCACTAAACCTTCTTTAAAAACATCACCTTCGGTGGTTAAGTACAGTGGTGGAACAATGTTAAGTCACTGTAATACTATTCTACTCTGGACTGAAGATCTGGATATCTGGCATCCTTTTAACTCCTAACTAGTTGTTCGACATAATTTCAAGACGGTTTTTCCAAGAAGATCGTCATATTTGCACAATTCTTCGACTTGCGTTCTGACGACTTATAGTCCACAAACCTCCAAAAGAGCTGGGGTCGTGTGAAACATTATTCATGGCTCAAAACCAATCGCCTGGGACATTCCGTGTTCAGACAGTGTATGAGATTTGTAAAGATGGTTGCCAACCTTTGAAAGTATATATTCAGCCGATTATACTACTTCATTTGGGGAAATGGACCAGTAGTGTCGGATGTTCCATCAACTCCAGATGCGCATTGTCCCAATTCCAAGCATTGGACGCAGCCATCTTCCAGCTACCCCGTAACGGAAGACTGGTTACACCATATGTTTTGTACTGAGGATTATGGGTAACAACTGTTCACTCCGCACCGAGCACCATTCAATGATTTGGTTCCAGCGTACGTGCTAGGCTGTTCAAATGCAAAGAATCCGAGATCCACCATTTTCAATAAAAATCCGGTAACTCTAGAATATTTGCCAATATCATCGGATTTCTAATCACCCTCGGGAATCTAGTTTGTTGAAACGTCCAACTAGAATAACCTTTTGTGGTAGTCATGGGGTCCCAAGAATTGAATGAATGCAAGTCTCGCAAAATTTTTATGTAATATAATGCATCATATTTCGATACATTTATTACTGTCATTACTAATACTATTGGTATCATTAATCCGTGAAATTTCAAACGCGTCTGGTAATGTGCTTAGTACAAAATAATGGAATACCTACTTCATGAACACAGAGAACAATGGAATCCTGAAATTGGAACCAACTACAAGGTTGTCTTCGAAACCAAGCAAAGAAATATAGGATAAAGTTTATTTCAATATTGAGGTACTTTTGTCACGACCTATCGTAAACAGATAACCGCCCACCCCCTGGCATACTCATCGGCCACCAGACATCCAAAGCCGGTGTTCACCAATAGCGTCTCTGGTCCACAAACGAGCCACTAACCTGAGAATGGACCCAAAGCCTAAGAGAAGATGCCGTAGAGTCAGTGTTTTCGATTGAAGTTGCTTTACCGAGAGTGAGAGGCTGGGGCATCTGCTTTGGAAGCAACCCATTCACTTGTAGGCAGCACCATGGAGTTTGCTCCAAAAATTTTTCGTGAGCACTGCTACCGGATTTTGAGTCTTGGGTCTGGTACCTTACACTTTTTGAGTAAGGAAATAGTTGAGATATATCCTAGAGCTTAGCCCCTTCCTCAATGATCGTGAGCAGACAAGCGCCGTTTGCAATTTATTGTTTCCGCATGTTTGGCTGACTCGCTGACAGTACATACATGTGTAACCAATTAACGATAATAGTTTTAGCGTTTCATCCAATCGATATTCTTGCTTATAATTCGGTCGTATATTCCCTTCAGGCACAATCTCAGGTATCGAAAGATTCAGCACTGTCCAACAGTTGTCCTATTCGCACCAGGGATGCATTCCACACACTCTATTCTACGACTAGATATTACCTTGGAAGTTTACGTGCCAAGACGAAGCGCACTGATGTATTGCTCGCTACTGCTACATTCATCATTTATTTCGCTGTCGTCGGAAACGAGCGAGTTTTCGGGAAATTTATGTTCACCTATGCCATTGCTGGTCCAGTGGGAATGAGCCCTGCGAATGGCTACATCTTGAACTTACTCTACTGGGTTTTCTTCGGAGGAGCCCGTGTTCTCACCTTCTTTCTGGCCATGTGTATTCCAGCCAATCCAATGCTTCTTTTGGTTACAATAGGAACTATCCTCGTCTCAATTGCTCTCACACTGGTCCCGTCCACCGAGCCATGGTTTTTCGCCTTCACCTGTCTATTCAGTTTGTTCAAAAGTCCTCTGTTCCCTGCCACGTTGGCTTCGATCAATCAGTCGTACGAGATAACCGGATTACTGGTGCTTGTGGTCAATTTGGGCAGCGCTTGTGGGGCCAGTCTGCTCCAGTTCACAGCGGGAAGCTTGATTGATACCTACGGCCAGCACATCTTTCCTTATCTGGTATGTGGTAGTGCCGTTGTTGTCCTAGTCACTGTTACTCTGCTCCTGGTACTTTTGCGGCACATGGGAAGTCGATTCACAGAAAGGGTCGAAACCGTTGAGCTGGCTGGCAGTGATACAAAAGATGGCGATGAAGTTGATGGTAAACTTCTGTTCCCGGAGACTTGAATAACTTGCAGTGTGATTGTTCTACACTTTTCTTTTAAGAAAACAAAACCCCATCTTTTGTACGAATTCGTGTTTCTGTTTCTCATCACATATGCAATGGGCACTCAGCAATCAATTCCGAAACAATCAGATTTGTTGAGCATTTCATTGTGATATATTTTTATTCAAGACGCCTAAAGACGACAAATTCGTATCGAGTATTTTCAAACCCAAACTGATAATGATTGTTTTCTTGTTTTAATTGATCTAATACATTTTCATTATAGATGTGTGCTAATTACGGTTGAGATTTTTGTCACATTCAGTTTTCACAGACTGCTTCCAGAAGACAATGCTCCGTTGGATGTGCAAGCATGACTGTGGGTCTTATTCAAATCGCGCCAGACTGCCAGAAGCATATCCAGTTGGGAAACTCCTATTGTCTATCAGAATTTAGAATGTTCTAACCTGTGTTTTCGACCAAAAAGACTGAATTTTACATTCGTCGGCAGCGCACTGCTGATGGCAAATTGGTAGGTGCGGGTCTTATTTTATTGACTGGTTTTGCGCTGAGATTTTCGCGCCTTCATCGTTGGATTTCGCCTGATTCTTATTGCAGGTGGTTACAAGTATCGTTCTTGTTCGTCCCTCATGGGAACAGTGATCCAGTGATCATTAATCCTCCGCTCTCACCGTTACCACTGTACTAGGCACTCTTCCTCATGGTTGCGTGGGAGTTGAGCATTTGCGTTAGCGTTTTTTACTGATGTACAGCCCCCTGATATACTTATGAGTAAAGTGTAAATCGGTCTGGGAATCTTTACTTCTATGAGTAAACTGGTCATTTTGGATGGAATCCAGGTCCTTGAATGTGTGAAAATTCTCAGCCATTTCACCTGCGATCATGAGTGACAAAGAGCTGGAAGCACTTCTCTACAACACACGAAATACGTGCACTGATATATATATATATATATATATATATATATATATCGGTATCTCAATCACCAAACGTCATTCATTATAATGAATTGAAGTGCGTCCAATTGGGGTTCATGTAGAACATAATATAGACGGAAACTCGGCGAACTTGCCTATCCGATGAACCCCAAGAACGAGAAAACTGGTCCTGTGCTGTCGAAAGATTTTCAGAAACCTTACTAGCAATGTTTCGTCATCAGCCTCTAATGCCTGTGGGGTTGAAGTGCGCCCGGAGCGTCCTCTCACAGATATCGAGTACGCAGTCGATATAGCTCTTATTGGATCGGATACCGTGGTAATGCAAACAATGTTAAATAATCTAAATAACTCTGCCTTACGGTTTGGCATGCGCTTCACACCTGCAAAGTGTGAAGTGCTACTGCCAGACTGAATGGGCCCTAACCCTAGCCTCATGTTTGTGGATGAGCCGATTGGGGTAGTAGACAAGTTTGTCTACCTTGCCAGCTGTATCGGTCCCGGTGGTCTCGCGAAAGATGATATTTCCATCCGGATTGGGAAGGCCAGATCAGCTTTTGTTAACCTGCGTCACCTGCGACGTAGGTGTTACATCAGCCTAACCGTCAAGGGTCGAGTGTACAATGCTGCGGCGCGCTCCATATTACTATATGGATCAGAAACCTGGCCGCTGCGCGCCGAGGACGTCAAAAGACATCCAGTGTTTGACCACCGATGTCTTCGGAGCATTGCGCGAGTCTGGTGGGAACACCGGATAAGCAATGCTGAAGTACGTCGAATGGTATTCGGAAGAAATAACTCACCCACGATAGATGAACTGATCACACTGCATAGGTTGCGCTGGATTGGCCATGTGCTGCGTACGCCAATCGACCGACTTTCTCGTAGGGTTCTTTTCGCACAGCCACGTGAAGGGTGGAAATGAGCTAGGTGAGGTCAAACAATGACTTGGCAGCGAAGCATAAAAGCCATTAGCAGCAAACTCAGCTGCGCTGATCACTGGCGTCTTCATGGATGGGGACCCCGAGACGGACCACATCAATGGTTAGGGACACTGTCAGACATGGACTAGTAGCGCCCTCAATGTCGCTCTTGCATCCAAGCTATTGCCTTCAATGCATAGCTCGCTTCCCAATCCCCTTACCTGACAGTCCATTGACAGTGCTGTATTTACGCACCAATTTATCAGCTCCCGCCTCCAATGCGCCTCTACCTATCCCACCTGCCCAAATCATCGGTGAACGAAACTGTGGCAGCTACAACCGCTGTACGACAAGTACGCGGTTCTTACAACTGATAATGATAATGGTGATGATGATGATGATGATTTTTCGTCATGGAGACAACATTCTCACAAAATTTATGTCCTTAGCACATTTATTTGAAAATATATTGGTCTTTACGTTCTAGCAACCATTGAATGTAACACGCTTCGCTGGAGAAAATGAAAGATTACACTGACCAGCAGCGTTGACGCTTCGCAGTTTTCAGTGCTTATAGAGCTGTGTGTGAGACCACAGTTCTTTATCGAGTCACTTTCGAAAAAATGTATGCATGAGCGATTAGTTTTGCATGCGCATACAGTTGAGTTGTTAGGCTTATATGCAAGTTTTAATCCAACATAAAAGGATGTCGCCACTCCGTTTCTCTGTCCTGTCTCTTCTCGGGTTTGTCTGGTTACAATTCCAGGCCACCAAGTTTTTGCCAAAGATTTATATGTATGTGGGCTCATAAAGAGTGTTTTAAACCCAATATTTATGGAGGTCTTACCGATATGTTTGAGTGAAGCATTTCGTTTGCTTTTTTGCTGTTTACTGGTACATTCTCGTGTCCTATAGGCTTGAATAAAATTATTCATTGTTGATGGGTATTTTTAGTTCCCTGGTTATCCAGTTACAGTAGCCGTTCATTACTTTGTGTAATCATGTGGTTATTGCCTGTATCACGTTTGTTGATTCGCGTCACCTGGGGCGTCAAAACGTTATATCACAGGGTCTTAAGGGTCGAATATGCATCTGTTTTTGTTGCTTGCGACATATGGTCTCTGTGGACGGATGACCTGAGGAGTCAGCATTATTAACTGCGGTGGCTGAGCCATGTGCAACGTCTACCGAAAAACTTGCAACACCAGGCTGTCAGGTGGCTTTTGATCTATTCGCCGAGTATGGCGCGCACTGACAATATCCCCACGAGTGGGGACGAAACGTTTGCAAGCAAACTACCAAGCTTGGTAAACATATCAACAACCACCTGATCCGCAACTAATTAAACCACCCTAGTGATCAATAACTGGACATTTGCCAACGTACGTTTCTCCCACACGATACTTATATTAAACGATTCCTAGTTTGGAGACCTATTTCTTGGACATTTTTCCCTTGAGATTGTGTAGGAACCTGCTGGAACATAATTTGAACTTTGAAACATTTACTGGGGACGTTGCGTAGGACGATCAAGTATCTGAAGAATGTCTGTGTTGGGTCACTCCCCACCAAATGGTGCCCCTACGCCTGTTTTCATCCAGAATACGGGTCAAGACCAGCGTTACGTAGATTGCCATTTTTTTCCACGTTCATAACAAAGATAACTGCTCTGGACAGCTTGCAGAAAATTGCTTTACATCCCACTACAGATGTCGCCCCTCGTGGGACTCATCAAATGGACACGGTCCTCAAGTTTCTGTGGAAATTATGTTCCACTCAAACACCAAATGCACGCAATTGACGAAATGCATTCATTTGCAAACTACCTCGGTGTGAAGGGTTAACTCAAATAAATCTCCCATTTATGCATGCCCTGCCAAACAATTCGTCAACATTCGATAGTGTTTTAGACAGAACGGGCATTCTAGTGCATTTGGGAACGCTAATATACAAACGGTCAAAATGAAACCAGCTAGCACTATAGGAGAATAGTTTTCTTGCCGAACCCAAATTCCCAATACTCATAGATGCGTTCAACATGCGTCAGTATTTCGTCCCGGAAAAAAAGTCATGCACGAACACGTGTTTCTAATATCCCCGTTACTTTTAGAATACCAATAAATATTCGTTGTGGCACGAAAAAAGCGAGTGACAAGATCCATTCAATGATACTTTGGGTGTTCACTACATGCTACTGAAACCTTCACAAAAAACGATATTCCACAATTTTTTATTTAAGTGTTGCTTAGGACGGAAAGTTAACTAGCGTTTCTACAAATACAGTTCACAAAGCTCACTTCAAACCTCAAATTATTTCCATTGTACCGTTGCCAAAATCCTGTGCTCTCGTTAGTGGTCTCATGTGTTTTGCGGATCGCAAAAAGTGCGATCCGTTTCACCTGAAACAGAATTAAAGTTTTCACTTTGTTTGGTTCAAATTAACATAGATGCCAAGATACTGATCTTGTGTGCACCGTATAATCACGCAGTGTCACCTACTACATCGGGCTGTTTGTTTGCTTGCATCAACGTTTGAAGCCCATACGAATGTCACGTTAATCCTTTGAGTTCTCTTCTGCTGAAAACCCACCATCAGCACAGGGTTAAACTCTATGTGGAACCATCACCTCCGATACCCGAAAAATCCCGACTCGGCCATTGGTTGATGAACAAATTTGTTGAGCGGAAGGTAATATCCAGATACACTTGGGACCATCCGAAAACACATAACGCAACTGACAGATGTCATCCGTGTTTCACTCAGTTTTTGCTCGCTTCGGACAACTTGTCAGAGTGCACTGGGCAAATTCCACTGCAGCCTACACACCGTGTACACCCTTCAACACTGTGCTTCGTGATGAACAAAATAGCGTGGGTTTTACTCATGGTCCACAATCATCAGTATCCAGAAAGATCACTTGTCAACTGCAGGTGGTTGCGGAGTTCGTCATACTTACAATTACATCACTCTCGTTTGAATGGTCCCCCTTCTTTCACGACGCATTCATTCTCTTGAGTCCATATCAAACAGGCTCCAAATTTTGATCAGCAGTCGGAGCCAACCAGCAGTGAATAACGGTGACGATGTCGGGATTCGAGCCTCAGGCATCTGACAAGCGAGGTGGGTGTGTTAACACTAATCCACCAGCGCATTCTGGACACAACTGAATTATCACGTCTGTACAGTAGAACATGCTTACGTTCAAATGATATGACTGATTATTGGCACTTCAAAAGACAACCTGGTAGCTATCCTGACTATGTCAGTTGTCTGAGGTCTCATTCTGGTAACCCCACAGACGTTTGAGACCTGTTGGAAAATTCTGCTCGGTTAGAGACGGCTACGAAACTTGTAGAATCTATCCGTATGGAGCTGATGATTCAGTTGTATCCACCGAGCGCTGGTTGAGTACTGGCAACACGAGTTTACCATATCAGAGTTACGGGGTCTAAATCCCCACACGACTAAGGGTATGAACTACTGATGAGCACTAATGAGAAACATTCGGGTTCAGTGCCTTTTCTCTATCGTACGGACTCACCAATGTATTTATATCAGGACGGGGGGAAGACTGCTTAAGTGACTGGGGCGGGAACGCAAAGGATTACTGGCGATTTTCGAATGTGTCCATAGAAACCTCATGGTAGGAAAACGACTTTTACTTACAGCGGAATCTGAATACGCAGTGAGTAGGTAACCAGGAACCGTTACAAAATTTCGGCTAACTATCAAAACCGTTAGGACTGTACAGTATCAGTTGCGACCTAAAAGACCAACTAGTCAGTCTAATGTTATTATCAACATGTCTATGCATATCTTCTACTCGCCCAACTTCAGCCGACGGTGATGGAATGTCGACTCACGCACATTCATCCTAGGCATATGCCATAAGAATAACGGGGTCCAAGTCATATTCGCAACAGATCTATCCACCCAAATAAACAGGTAGCTTTCTTCGCAGGCGAATTGATCAATGCGTTTAGCAAGTAGCGCAGAATTCTAGAAACACCTCTGAAATGAAACCGCTATTGTTCACATGTTAGAATTACTGTAACAAGGATGACTCAATTTCAAACGTATATTTTATCATCCCAGCAATGTCTACATTGAGTTTCTCCCTGATCCTCCTGCGTTATCAGAATGTGTGTCATGTCGAGGAGGAAGGAAGCTACAGTTTCTAACAAACGTTTTCATACACGTTTGTAACATACTGCTAATCAGTCACTTATGGCCACGTCATACAGTAGTCATCCAACAACCGGAACGTCTCGTGTTCGAACCCTCCCATAGGTTCGTGCAGTGTGAACTGGTGGTGGTTTCTAACAAGAATGAAACGCCGATGATTAAAACCACTTGCGGGGTGAAATCCCAATTCCGAGTTTCAAATTTTTTTACTGCCTACAACTTGTAAGTAGGCTGTTCATAGAAAGAAAATTTCCACTAGACGCATGGTTTTTTTCCATCCACTCAAATACTCAGGCAGCACCGAATAGCGTGAGCTGTATGACTGGAGGCTGGTGGTGCTTTATCATAGGAGTGAACTTACGGCACGGATGATGAGCCAATTTAGACCAACTGGTATGCTAATCGGCTGGTAACCACAATGTTGCGGGTGCCAATATCCCTAGTGGTACCTCAGATACGCACCGCTCACGGTTCCCAACAAGGATGAAATGGTTATATCGTGCTTCTCCACAGTTCTGGTAGGTCACCTGAAGTGGTAACTCCTAAAGCTGTTTCCGCTATTCAGTATAAATCTTGTAATAACCTAAACAAGTTTCCAATGTCTTTTCACTCTTTGACAGCCAACTAATCGTTTCACTTCACTTGGAGGCCGTTAGAAAGTCACAGTCCCAGAATTTTTTACAAACTCACACTCTACTTGAGAACTAAATTGTAGGCAACCAACGAACCGCACTCAGTTCCAAACTAGCTTAACCGAAGATACAACTAAATCCCAGCGATACCCCGAATGTAGAACCAAATGAAACATAAGCCGGCCTTTGCTGCACATTAAGTTGAACCATGGCACTGTGGGAAGATTTGGGTGGGATCAAAATTAGCGTCCTGTTAAAACACGATTGTTTAAAAGTGTGTGTACTTCGACAATTGATTTTATCAATTTCTCTTAATTTTGAAGAATGGAAATTGCATTGATAGCCTACCATTAGCATATCATGTTATTTCCGGAATTTTCTTCTCTCCTCAGTTTTTAACACGATATAAGCCAATGTAACCATCTTATGGTCGTGATCGTTCATTCTCTCTACCCTATCTGGCCTTTGTTTTTCCCATTTTGTTTTGGTTTGCTGGAAGCTTGATCGGAAGGCTGTCGGTCGTTCGGCATTAGCAAAACCACACTTTAGATGTGCCCATTTTGTCAAATGACATCAGTCCACTCTGTGTGTACCGTTAGCGTTAACGTAATTTGCATGTGAGTGTATTCCGTCAACTGCGTGAAATTTGGTATTCAAGTAGAACATAAAGTTGACGGAATCACAAGGACTGAGCCCACCTCATGAGCTCTAAGAGGAACGATACAAATATTGCACTGTCAAGAAATTCTCAGCGTCCTGATGAATGGTGTTGGAAAGAGAAGTTTTACCTTGATGTTTGTTTGGTTCTGTAGACAGTCAGCAACGACCGACCAGTTGGGCTTGATAAGCAAATAGAGTGGCGAAATAAACGAACGTCCTGTTCCGCCACTGAACCAAGAATTATACCGCCAGTTCCTGGAAGGTTTGAGGTTTGTAAGGATAATCATGGTTTGTTCGCCGACCTGGGCAATTTGATTCCAAACGTTTCATTACCAATCGGGGTGACGTCATCAGTGGGTTGTTAGAGAGCGAGATGGCTCAGTGGTTAGAGAGCGAATTTGCTGGCCGGAAGGTCCGTGGTTCGAACCCGACCTCTGCATATCAACTTCTCCTGTCTAGGCTTGGGCAACCTGGCAGCCTCACAGCCCTCGTGCTTCCCTCTGGTGGCATGGCAGTTAGGCACCAAAAGGGTGCTACAGCTGAACGATTTTTTATATTATTGTTAGGGAGCCTAATGGAGTGTACCGACGATTCGGTTGGTGTGCACAACCAGCTCAACGAACAAACCAACGACTACCTACGCTACCTGATCTACCAGCAGTCTCCACAAGAACAAAAGATTATATGTATATATATATATATATATATATATATATATATATAATATCTGTGAGAAATTCTTCATTGTCGAGGCGGAAAGAACGAATCCAAGTTAGTACCAGTTCAGTATCAGTTTCGCTGAACTGAGTGCATCAGAAGATACTTGGAGCAACCCCACCGGCATGCAAGCTTGTGAGGTTGTGTACGAAAATCACATTCACCTCACTGTTTCTAGTTTTATAAACCATTTACTCAAAATAACCGATTACTTACTCGCAGTCGACGACATGGATTTATTAAATGTGCAGTTGGGAGTGACAAAAATTTACTTCCGTAAATGGCGAACTTGTTGGATAATAATCAAGGTAAACAAATTTCGCAATTTCTCTGAACTAAATAAAGTGGATTAAGTGGCCTGCTTTTCGATACCGGGAACTCTCCGAACCACGAGATTTCAGAATTCTTGGAGTGCCAAACATGGTTCTGCCCTCAACTTTTGCAGCTTGCTTGTGAAGATGGTATCATGCACACCAAACTAACTGTCGTATCACTACTCAAAATAGTTTATGGAAAACGTTGCTTCAGAAAAGCGAGAGGACCCGCTCTACAATCCTACTGGCGACATGAGGAATTAGGTGTCCTCCACAATGGGAAGCTTCCAATTCCGCGCCTTTAAAAATTGTGCATATTCCTGGTCTCGAGTGCAATGCATTTCGGCTCAAAGCTGCTGCAAAACCAGACGCAGCTTCCGATGCTGGCTGCTTTTCCAAGCATCCAAGGACGAAAGGTGTTCGCGAATCCCGGACCTCCACTGCGGTATGAGGTTTCGGCTCTAGTGAGCCCACAAAAGTACGCTTTATTCTGGAGCACTATGTCTAGTCAGGTGACATCAGAAAATGATCATTCGTCTGTTCTTGGACTACTCTACCAAATTACAAGAGAACACTCCAGGATAGGATGCCAGTTAGCAATCACATTCGACACGCCGTTGTTCCAATGACTGTTCTCATTTAGGTCACGTGATATTTTGCACGCATACATGCTCCCAAAATAGTGGACTTCTCTGATTATCCAGAAGGCAGCAATTCGTCATTCGATAGCATAAACCCAGGATTGGCGGAAATCCTTTCCTTTTATGCAGTTTTTGGGGGTTAGAAAAACGCAGTCGCCACCTTACTAATGGTGTCCCGCGTCGACTACCGGTGATCCGTACTAGGTTCCTGCAATGTGTAAAAGTTTAGCGCCCGACCAGTCAAGGTTATATGCATCCCAAGATAGAATATTGTATGCATCTTGACTTGATCGATGTTGTTGATTATATTTATTATTATCGGATCGGACAGTTGTGGCAATATTGATAGTTGGACTGGCATGCACGCCTGCCGCCTTGTTTGCTGAGCCATGTAATTCAGGTGCGAACATATCATTCATTGTTTGGAGCGAAACTCAGCGATGGGTCAGTGGTTGTCGGCTGGGTAGAAAGGCAATTGCGTTAGTACACTTGCAGCTAGCCGGAGCTGACAGCTGATTATGCCACGTTGTTTGGCTACCTGGTTGTTTTTGGTTGATCTGGTATGCCATTGATCAGCAACAGTGCAACATTTCAGTTCGATCTTTACTGCTCTCATTCACTTGCGAGCGCTCGCGTGAGCTCTGTACTAGACCCATCTGAGTTCCACGCTGTGACGTTTGCCGTCGAAACTCCATTAAGCATTCCATTTCTTGGCGTATTCGTCCGACAGTCGGTTCTGTCTTATAATTCCGGCTGCGTCAAGTAGTGCGTAGGCTGAATCCAGTTCACCAAGGTCGTCGCGAAATATCAGACTTTAAGGGATTTCTTTCTCTGTCTGGTTCCTCTTGGCGCCAAAAATTTTACCATTTCTAGTTTGAACTTGGCTTCATTCATCTTCGTAACAGAGAGAGCTTCATTTCTCTTTGATGGCCACATTGTGTTCTTGCATTTGCTTACATAGTTTCCTTTCAGTCTGTCGAAACCATAGTTTACCACAGCTATTGCAGTTAGACTGGTGTACCATTTTTTGCGTCAGCTTTGTCGATCGGGTTTTTCCGTCCGTCTTCAGATGAGTTTCCTTAAGGTATCACCTGGTTTATGGGCCAACAGGATACATCTTTGGCGTAACAAACCCCGCTCCGAGTTGACAGGTATTACTGGGTGGAAGCACGTTTGACCCTCCCTTTCTTTGTCGCTGCTGTTCTCGAAGTATGCTAATCTTTAAGCTCCTGTTGAAGAAAGTTCTTTGCGTATTCATTGTACTAAACTACTTTGAATAGATATTTTTTCACCTTTTTTATTTCTATGCTGATGTGATACATTCGCTCACTAAAATATAGTTTCAATGCAGTAAATTTTGTGGTATGTTGGCTGGCTGAAGTTGTAGTTCAGCGTGTAGCCCGTGTGCGTCCTTTTCCAGTATACGCAGGTTTCGAGAGTCGCATCCATCTTCCGGTTCACTTAAAAGTCAACAGATAGTTCTTTTCAATGGGGATTAAAAAAAATGCACCATCTTCAACTGTAGCATTGATCGGCTCACGTTAATTTTGCACCGAATTACTCAGCGTGGCTCTTACGTAGAGGTTTTTCGAAGTTTCTAAAGTGCATGTCACCTTAGAAATGGAATAAGACGATTCGGAACGAATTCTTGTCCCAGCGTAGAAGGAAGTCAGAACGTAGAAGCACAGAATAGGAACAGAGGTCCATTTTTGCTTTGGCGAGGTGAAATGTGAAACGTGAAAATCAATCCAAGAGTAAACTTCTAAGAAGCTTTCAGCCCTTTAGTGATGACAGTCTTGGATATGTGATCGATTTACGTGAAGACTATCCTTAACCGAATAAGATAATTGCTACATTCGTCGCTGCGTTATCGTCGGTTTTCTGGAGGTCATAAAGTAAGAATGCAGGTAATTTGTGTAGGTTTGGGATCGAACTGGAACAAACAGAAATGAACGTGAATTAGCTTTAACGTGAACGTGTGTTAAACGCATTTTTTAAGTTTGTTGGTTGTTAGCAGTGCGCACCTCAAAAAACTCCACAGGGCATCACACCCGCGGCTAGTGGTTTGAGCAATTTACCGTTCGGCCACGAGGGGCTGGCGAGCAATTAAACCAAGTGCAACTTCCACCCGTAAGTTCGTTGTTCAAGTAGCCGGTCAACACTTGTGACCATCTGATATGAATCCCATGACTGAAGAATGGGCGGTGCTATATCCTGTTTAGGTGCGAATTAATCACACGGCTGATCAGCCGCTGGTGGCGGGTCGCAGATTCGACACTCCCAAATTTTCGTGAGATGAGCCCTGCTGATGATTCTCAACAAGAATGAAAGAGCTGTAGAACGCTTTTCGGCTTTTCAACATAGAGTGTCTGGGTTCCTTTCTCACCTTGAAAAGTGGATGATCTATTTTGTGCCTTAATACCAGAAATCGGCAATGAGTCGGCTTTGTTCAAGCAGCGGACAATATTTGTCAGGGCAAGGTCTTCGCGGCACGTAGCACGCACGTCTGACCGCCGCTGTGCTGGCGAAAATTCAGGCAGGGCGGGCCATGAAGTGACAACATGAAACGAAGGTTGCTACGGTGAACTTGAGTGCTGTAGGATCTCTGTGCGTGCCTAGTTGGGGTATACGTGTTTCTCATTGCTCGTTTGAAAGCTCTACACGGTAGGGTGCTTAGAGAATCCAAGTGACGAGCCTGCTATCACCTATTATCCGAACTGCTTTGCTAAAACTGATCTATGGTCATCTGCTATGGCTGCGTAGCGTGAGTCTGGCAATTACGTTGGGTCAATCCGGCATTTTGTTGCAGTACGTAGCTAAGCTGTATTATTCTCCGATGTCCTGGGAGGCTTAAGTAGCTAAACTAGACAGTTAACCTCTTTTCTCGGATACTAGGACTTGTTGTAGTATGCCTTCACTCCTAATATATCCAGTATCTCCCACAATTCCAGTGTTCCGAATTGCTTAAAATAGCAACAACGACCCAGAATAGACGGTATAATTGTTGATGCTGCTTCTCGTGATTAGCCGAACACAACTTGTTTCCTGCAAAAACAATCTGAATGCTAAAGATTACAATCTAGTCGGATCGATATGTATCCAGGATGTTCACCAGTGTGACCCTGGTTACATCATCGCTGTTGCGTATGTGTGCTTACTGTTGTAAACACTGGGCGAATTGTATACATACCACAAAAATCTCACATTACACATGTACATGTGGTACATGTGAGACAGCAGAAACTGATCACCAGAAATGTTACTTTCTCTGTAAAAAAATTACCAGTGTGTTTTACGGGTTCGCACAAACAGTCTTCACGATTAAAGATGAACACTGTTCCATCCAGCCACGGCTGGCTAAATTTGAAGTTATGCTTAAGAGACCAGCTTTGTCCATTTTGACCTGGCGTTGAATTGCTTCTTCGACGATGTCACTTAGTTTGACCTCTGTAGCTTTGTGGACTGCAGTTCACTAACCATGTTGTAACAGTGATTGTTCACTAAGGTATGTTGACATTTGCACCCCGGCTAACCAGGCAGTTGTTCAAGTTCCTGCAGCACGAATAGAGTTTCGGGATCTTTTCCTGAACGTTCGGACAATACTTGCAGTCATCACTCAACACCAACGCGGTGTACATTGCTTTTCGCCGTGAGTTGCACTAGCTTAATTGCTCATCAACTTAGCCAGTTATGTGAATGCATTTGTGAATTTCATTTCCGCACAAATTCTGAGTATTTTGTCAAAAATGAATTCTTTGTCATTCTAAGGTTTGTGGGATAACTGATAGCAACGGCGTTCGTGGTGTTTTTTCAGGTGGAACCACAAACCAAAACTCATACATAGCTGTTCTTGTCATCGGTGCTTACCTTGCTGGCAAGCCTTCAAACCACAATCTCTGGATGAGATTTGAACACTGTTCGTTATGGAGACTGGAGAAATTGTTTGATGAAATTTTTTTTACCAACTGTCGTTTGTTTTAATCGATGCCTATGTATGTGTTGCCCATCGAGCTCTACAAGTGACAGCTTTAGGCGTCATTTGATTGGCTGGCTGCGAATAGTTTGTGCGCAAAGTTGAGATGCGTCATTATCGTAGTTACATCTCGTTTTGGAACAGGAAGTTCCACGACTTGCTTTTCATTGGGTTTCTCCCATGTGGCGTGTCACAGAAATGTCCCTCCTGAAAGCTATCGGAATCTGTGCACTCGATTCTATCAGAGACTGATGTGAGTTTTCGGGAACTGATTTATAGATACCCTGACGTGGGATAGAAAATCATCATCCCGTAAAAATTACCTGAAGTTGTTTCAGAAATGGTCAAGCGCATGTCATTCACTTGCTGTTCGTTGTGCCTGACTGGAGATCTTGAAAAATGTTGACGCTCACAGACGCAAAGTGCAACTGAGTCATCAGTCTCTTTCCAGATTGTCTAGACGAATACTTTTTGGTGGAGATCAGGCTCGATGTCTTCTCATTTCAGAAACTTGTCAAAATACGTTGAGATGGATGTAAGATGGCATCAGTATCCGCGGCTAGCAATGGCAACCAGGAAGTTTATGACGGTGGTTTCATGAAATTGCCGCTGCTTTTTGGCTGTTTTCAGGATGTTTGAGAAATCGCTGTTCATTCGGGGTGGTCCGTAGATGCCTTCCTCTGAGATTATGCTCGGTTTTATGTGACCGGTGATTCAAATCGTAAGTAACACCGACCAAAAATCTGGCGATTGTTCCATGACTGACCGTCTGTAACATATATCACTCTTCGTGGCTTACAAACTGAGCACACCGCCCCACTGGTTCTCCTGTGTGCAAACCAACACCGAAATTAAGTAGCCTATATTGTGGGAAAAGTTTCACAGTTCTCAAACAGAAATAGACAATATTTGCTCCATATGCCATTGTTTGATACAAGCTTCCAGTAATGAAAACAATACATGGCGATTTACAGTTTTGCTTGATTAAACTCAGACAAATTGCCAACAATCCAGTACTTCGGTGAGTTTCTCCCGACTAGATACAAAACTCAAACGAAAAGCTCTTTACCAAACTTTTCTGTAGTTTGTTTTTATTCTGAATAGATAATGAACTGAAAATGTCCGTGATGTACCACCGCAAGCTTGCCTGAAGGATTTTGACTTAATGTGATAGGTGACAGAACCCTGAACCTAGTCGGAACTCATGCAAATTAGATGGAACAGTTTTGCGCCGGACGCGCTCCAACCTGTAAATTACGTGAAAGAACCCGGTTGACACTGACACTATCCATTCAATAACCGGGATTAAAAAGGTGGCGGAACGTATTTTTAAGACTGGCAGCAGTTTTTTCAGGTAGGTGCAATTCTCCTCATCACTTTTCTGAATATGCTGTTTGCCAAGGCTCTTTGATTGACCACATAGGAGAATCTATTCGGTTAGGATTTCCGGTGCTAAAACGACCGAGGCGATGACTAATTCCAAGGGTAGTACAGCTCCATGTTTGGGTCTTTCAATTGTCTACAATCTATGTTATATTACTCATCACATGTTGTTTACATTCCAAACAGATATAAGCTTTGAACCACCCTTGCTTCACGACTGTGTTATTCAAGGCCCGGCAAGTGATCAGCACATAAGAACATACTTGAGCTGGTATGTGACTGTGGTCTTGGCAAAATTCGGAGTTACGTAACGCACGCATACTTCTTTGACCGAGTGTTTTTTTGGCGACCACTCACTGTAACCTATTTGCATTTCCTATCTAACGGGTTCAGATGTCGGCATTCCAAAGACTGCCCGCAGTTGGTTATTCACGTACTCGAACACCAGGCTTCTGAAGTTTTTCACCTCCACCTCTCTTTCGGAAAAGTGTGCCGATCAGCGAGAACGTCATTGAAGCAAGAAGAAAGAAACCTGTAAGTGCACACATTTTGTATTTTCCTGTCAGTACCAGTTTAGTGATAAAAACTGGGGTTAGCATGTACTTACAGAATGATCGGTCAATTCAGGAAGACGGCATACACATTTAAAAAAGATAACATGGGAGTAAACCAGTCACAATAAAGACTTGGAAGGAGGTGCGCTAGAGCAAACCAAGTCGACTGGTTTACTGTGAGTGGGGCTGTACAGGAGTTACACTGTGAAAAGAATGAGACTGCTAAAAGTGTGCGGTGTGTATTGGCCAGCCAGCACCGAATACATAATACAAATGGTTATATAGCATCGCTAAAACAGGACGTTGCCTGAATAGTCAATGATAAAATAGTTATACAATTCATGATAAGTCCAGGATCCTGAGATCGTAACATCGAATTCCCAGTTACCGCACAAAGAAGATCTCCGTAAACTTTAGAATTTATGGGTTTTCTTGAGTAATTAGAGTAGCCAATGTTAAGGTCAAATTAACTCAGTGAACTGCGACCGGAAGATGTATTCCAACGAGTAAATGTGGTGGCTGAGACTCGGGCAAATGTGACGAGATTTGATTTTGGACCGAGAAGGATACGTGCTAGTTCGTTTCGGCCTAGGTAACTTGTCCCACAGTTGCATACGAGCAAAGACAACATACGTGAATCCACATTTCCGTCTATTACTGCACTATTCAGGTTACCGAAGAATTGCCATTCCTGGAAGTTTCTAAAACAAGAAATTCCTGATCTACAGATCAGACTTCTTCGTGGATTGTTTAGAATGAAGCGTAAGACCGCTCGTTCATGCTCGAAAATCTAGCTGCTCAGTTGTTGGCAAACAGATGGACATCATCTGTGTGGATTTCTCAGAATGCTGCGAAGCGACGTACCAAAACTGACTGGTTTCACTATTTGAAGCAATTCAGCACAGCGCACTGAGGCTGCGAATTCCTGTTTTCATACAGGTTCTCGAAACGCCCAATCACTTATAGTCTGTGGTTAGTGGCCTCCTTCCAGTATCCGCGGTTATCTCTACTATTTTTTTAAAAAAGTGCTGCGCTCTTTGGAACAGTCATACCATGATTCTATCTTCAGATTAAGGGGTCGGAGCTAGGTACCATCCAGTCTAGCCAAACTAATGATGATGCAGATTGACAGTGGCCGCCCTGGCCTTCTTGTTTTCGGATTGAAACGCCGTCTTTAACTTGGCCAACCAGGTTGATATAGCTAGCCAGCTAGACGAGTTTGTCTACTATCCTAGTCGCCTTACCGGCAATCGAAGAGTTTGCATTTGGTTCTACCTGTTCCACTTGTAGCAGCACTCGACACGTGGGCGCATCCAAAACCATAAGGTAAAAGTAGTTAGATTGTATCCCATTGCAGTATGCAATGCAAAAAGAGCTATTTTGAAAACCTTGGGATAATTCCGACCGCACAAAATCCAGAGGTTGGCGGTCGGTTTTTTGTGATCACATCAGTGGCAAAGATGAAGAGTAAAGGTAATAAAGGACAGCCTTACCTGAAACCGCAGGATGAGGTGAACCTAGGTAGCGGCTTATTACGCGTTAACAGAATTTGGTCCGCAAGGTTTCGAGGACTGCGAAGAATTTACAAGCGACATCTCTGATCCACAAACGTTGCTGTATTGCCCGAAGATCGCTAGAGTCAAAGGCAGATTTCAGATCAGGAAAGAAGTCCGCCGTTGAATTCCGGGACCATTGTCGCCGTTCCAGAATCTGTTTGACTTAATGCTCGATCAGTGCGTTCTCCTGGAGGACGCAACCCGATTTGATTTCTACGCATCTGCCTCTCTCTTTGTTCAGGACAATACTGAAACGCTCTCTCGTGTTACAGCTACCCGGTTAAAGCTGCAAACGTTTCGCTACAGTGCTCGCGCAGTCTTTCTAATGATAAGAAAGATTTCTGATGTGCCCCATTATGCAGGCATTTTCTGTTCACACTGTATGCACTGTATCCAGGGGTTGTCACAGAAGGTCATCTAATTTGTCCTTCGAGCAGCTCAACCCATTTTTCCAATCAGCGTTTTTGGAATTTATCACTGAACCGTCTGTTTTATTCATTGTTTCACTGACGGTTGCTCTCCTTTGGCCACTCAACTGTACTAAGTAGCACAGGACAAGGCTGGTTCCGGAGCTCAATCTCCGGAGCTTTCATTGCCAGACAAGGTTCTCGGGCTTTCTTCAGACTCTCCATTATTTGGCTTTCAAGACATCTGCGTGTGCAGTCGCACCCACTGCCTGCTGGTATGGGGTTCTAGACACCACTTAAGACCAGCGATTTCAATGATTGGTTATTTGATCCTATCGCTGAAATCGGACGGGCAGCTTTAAACGCCACCAGATAGCTCGCCTTACAAGCTGACATGATTTGTCCACTTGCCCGTTATCAGTCCCGTGTTGTTTTAATTCACAGAGTAGTTCAGCTCAGACAGATACTGCAGAGCTACGGCAGTGCTGTGAAGATCGTAGACTGACGTGCTTGTTGCCAACTTACGTGAACCTCAAGGCTGATAGCTACGCGGTCTAGTCCGGTCCACAAGGGCTTTGCACTTAATGGCCTCCAGGTTACGCGATGCGAGCGCTTATGTTGAAAAATCGTGTTGATCAGAAGCAGATGATGATCAGAGCACAACTGAAGGAGTCGCTCTTCATTATCTGTTCGGTCAGCATGGACTCCTAATCGGCCGACAAAATGTAATTCCTTGGAGTTCAGTCAACCGACTTGGGCATTTATATCATCCGCACAGATGAAATTGTCAGTGTTTCTTGCCTGACGGATGAGTCCGAATAAATCGGAATAAGAAGTACCATCCTTAGAGTGAAGAATGTGGTTCATTCGGGCATAAGCCGAGACTACAAACAAGCGATGATTTTTATTTCGAGTAGTGTCTACGCTGATGGATGACCAAACGGTGCATAAGTGACCGTTCATTAGAATTCAGCCAAACGAAGCGCATTCACCTCTGGAGTCGAGTGCAACTCCGATGACATATAGTTCACCAGTTGTTCCTTATGGATCACCAAAAACACTGAGAGTGCAATTTGAAAAGTGTGAGTTTGTCTTGATTAACTTAACATATTAGATCACACTTGAGTCTTGTACGTTTGTTTCAGAAACACAGCACGCCTCAATTAAGGAAACATAAGGTCTTCGCAAGCATTGCCCTTTTGCCATCATGGTACAGAGTAAGGACGCTAAAGCTCCTATTTAGAAGGGACACCATGGGCTTAACAAAAAGTTATTTTGTTTATTCTTAGTGAGTAGCGGTTTTGTTTGGCACACTGATCAGAAAACTGACTGTAAAGTGATTCAGCGCCTTTTGTTTATGGGATGGGAAGGAAGTGGAGACGGGTACAGGTGAACACACGACCGTGCGGGCAAATAATATTTCCCGATTTCCAAGGTCAAAAACGAGGGCTTCGTTGAGGTGCCTAATTTCGAGCCCTCCCCTCAAAAGTCCGACCCACAAGCATTCCAGAACCCTCTATCTAGTACCTGAGTCAAAGTCTGACCTCGAGGAGCGAGTGTAGGGTTTCCCTAGCGGACCATGACCGGAGAAGATGATTCAGTATTCTGACCCGCGAAGCTGCAGAGGATGGCCAGACTTGTGGACGCACACAGTGCCTTACAGAGAACAGATGCGTCTTTATAGTCAGGAGCGAAATACAGTTGATTGATCTTACCTCCAAACTCACCTGATAGAAACACCTTATTAAGGATGCACTGGTCGCTGCTACCGAAGAGGCATTTGTTGATTTCTCATTGCCGTTCACCCTACGAAGAGGATTCTGACAGCAGCCCCTCATTCATGGACGCGCTCATCAGACGTGAGCTTGATGGGTCCGTTAAGTTCAATGTTTCCAGGAGACCTAAATGGTCGGGCCAATATATGCAGTTCTCGAGTTTTAACCCCGTGAAGGTAGAGCGTAACGTTTCAGCTGAGCTAGAACTCATCATAAACATACTGATTCAGTTTACGAAACGGTGCACATAGGATAAAAAGTCCCATCATTTAACGGTGTCCCAAAAAATGAAGCCTTTATAAGACCTGCCTTCAAAAAGAATAGTGCAACCCTTATCCTAAGCTTATCCTAAGCTCTTTAGTAGACGCACAACGCTGAAAGGTCCGTTTTATCACTTAAGGCGAATAGACTGACTGGGACCAAATCCACCGTGTTTATCGATTAGCTTGTAGCGGCGGAGCAATTTATATTGATAGAATCGATAGGTCTCCCAGTAATCAAACAAAACGGTACGTAACATTCAAGATACCAAATCAAATAGCGACCAAAATCTCGCAGACATCGTAGACATCTTTCGGTTACAAATCATTGAGCTCATTTGAACTCAGCATCCGCTATTCTACTATGGAAACGAAGCTGGCGAGAATTATGTCAGTAACTGGTTGTGCGAGTCGTCTGTTTACCTCCATCCCAGAACCCTTTTCAGGCCATCCTACCGTTTGTCGCCATTTTGTGTAGGGTCTTATGTGTAGGAATTGCGTAGAGCATCGCATTTTCCCTGGAAAACCACACATCTTGAGCACGCTTCCTAACAACATGCTTGTTTATCCGGCCTACCAATATATAGTCCCGCAAATTCACATCCACGTCTTGGGTATTTACCGAGTTTCTGTTCTCATACCTGTCAATTAGTTGTCGATTCATCGCTATATTCGGCTGATTCCTTGTTTTCACATTTACTGTCGAATCGTTGCAGGCAGTCATCTGACCCTTGGCACTCTTATGCACCACTGACGTCTGTTAGTTCTCGCATGTGCCAAACAGATTCTCAATAACCTTTCTTCTAATGAATGAATAACGAGAGTGTATGTTGTGGATCCAGCCGGACTTTGAGCCCGGAGAACAAAGCACAGCACAGTACAGCACAGCACAGTCCAGTCAACAAAGACATTGCCATTTGAATAAACAGATACAATAATTTACAAATCACGTTTCTGTTAACAGAAGATTCGACTGAATTCCACTTCTTTCCAATTGTGAACAATTTTTTGTTCAAATAGAGCACAAGGTTGATAGAACATTCACCACCGTGCCTACCTGACGAGTCTGGAAAAGGGCAAACCCGATTGTGGTCTGTCGCATAGTTTCCAGAATCCTAATGTATAGTAAGTTCCATCAAGAGCGTTTTATTTGTTAATCCGCCATCCGCTCAGGGCGGTTTAGTTGACAGTTCATACTTCCGGGGTGCTTCTTCGATGCTGATAAATTTGTGTAAGTTTGAGTTCACCTATACTTCGAACTCAACATGGTAATTATTTCAGTAATCTTGAATGACATAAGGCTTCAGTAAGCAAACAAAAACCAGGCTGTTTCATCGGTGGTTTCAAAGTCTTGTTGCGAACGAACAGGAGAGGGCGCATCGTCTGGATAAGCAATTGTCGACAGTCATGCACCAGATTTCTTTCACTGCCCAACCCACCCAAAAACCTGTGTAATACCTAACACACAACCACGTCGCCATCAGTGCTTGAATGGGAATTTTCAACTGCCACCACGCAGTATGGACGTTCAAAATTAACACCCTCAAATAACAAGAACGTGTTATACCAAAGCTCTTGCTGCCTAAAATCTGGGCAGAGGAGCGGAACTCCTGAAATTTGGATGGTTTCGTGACACCAAAAAGCTAGGTCTTTCCTATCACAATTTAATTTTCCCAGTTGCTAGTCCAGCAGCCCGTGAATAACAGCCATAACCAACACACAACGCAGTCCACTTTGGTTTAGATGGGGCACCCGCTCAGGTACAAAATAAAACAATGGCAACATGTTCCCTTTTTCCCTTTGGTTGACAATTTTCTTGTTTCCCGCTCGTCCTTTCTTAAATTAAACTAAAGTGGACAAAACTAACTTGGAGTAACCAGTGCTAGATGAGTCTGCTGATGCAACCTAATGGAGGTTTTAGGACATCCAGTAGCTCTCTCGCACTGTCTCAAATAGATTTCCGTCTTTTAATGTGCAAATGTCGCAAGCAAGCGCGAAACCAAATCCCCTGCATTGTTCTAGGTGTGTATGTGACTCATCGAATGTAAATCAACAGTAATTTTAATTGTTTTCCTGTAATATGCCTCGAAACAATGGTTGCTTTGCCAAATTTTCGTAATACCAAATTTCATTGCTTCAAACAAGTATGAGGTGCATTAAAATGGGAAGCGGACTATGCAAGTGGCTCCCTCGTCTCACGTCAGATTATTCACCCGTAAAGTGACTACCGAGAAAACCAGGTTCCCCGCGGGACACAACAAATGCGCGTAGCAAATAGTCAGTCTTTTGGAGTATTCCCAGTAAAACAACTGCTGTAGGTAATTGGTTGGTACTGCATATTGTCCGCGATGTCCACATACGCAGCTCTTTACTGGAGTTTTTAGCGCCCAACGGAATGGATCTGAACAAAATTAACGAATGTCAGTTTGCATTAACCCACCCTGGGTGCTTGAGAACAAATAAAGAAAGGAAGACTTCGGTAAGTTGAGGGTTACAGTGATGGAAATCTGCAAAAATCAAGCAATGACCAAAACCCGCTTATATTTTTGGCTTGCGTTAAACTAGAAGAGAGTTAGTAAGTGAATAAAACCACGCACTTCGATTTTTCTGGAAATCACTAAGCTGGGAGATTTTACCAAATATAGAACTTGTAGACGTTCTTCAGAGTCTGACTACGAGTTTTAGAGATACAAGGGATCGGATTCATCGGTAGGCTCATCTAGTTCCTTTGGCTTGGAATTAAACTACCAGTTTAGAGCTGCAAACTAACAGGTGTACAGGACTCGCTGCTCATTTTGGGAAATATGAAATCGTGGTAAAGCTAAAAAGCAATGGTTGAAAGAGTTATTCTACGCCGTAATAACCGACAAGGCAAGTCTCGGAGAATAAGATGTGTGGAGACAATTGTTCGACACATTACCACATCCGGCGTTCGCTGTATTCCAGAAAAGACCGTCGATCTGGCATGTCATACCGAATCACCTCCTCTGGTGAAATAAAAGACAGGTCGATGCCTAAATGCTTGCTCCTACGTAAGTCCTCTTAGCCGAATTGTGTTAAGCCGTACCAGACAAGGAATTCAGCCGGTGCCGTTGTCACTCTGAACACAACAGTGTTAAAATCTGGTATGTATATACTACCAGCAAACATTTAAGTAGTCCGCAGGATTGGAAAATGCCAAAGGAACCAGAGAGCCTTAAAGGCAGTTTGTCGGTGGGCACGGTAGGTATTAGTTCGGTGAACGGTCAGCCAGCTAGAGAATACATCAGCCGTTATAGATGGCTTCCAAAGCAGCCAATGCTCATATTCACACGCAGGTTGTGATTTCGTTATTTGGACTGATACCCTGTCAGAAGCTTGACTGAATCTGTTCTTCTTAGGGAAGCTGCAAACTTATCAGCACAGACAACGTACATTCTGAAGGACTTTGGTTCGGACACCCTCGAAATCTGCCTTTTAGTTACTTTCCATCATTCCAACCCATGAATGTGTGGAGTTTGTTGCCACGCCAAAGAGCTTTACCTATCAGAACAGAACAGCCCACACTATCTAATATTGTCAAATTGCGTACCACAATGCCAAACAGTTAGACTAAATTTGGCAACCGTTCCGCCAATTAGTAGTCTGACGTAGATGGTCGACGAACTTCCCGAGGGTACGGTATAAATCTCGCACGCTTGCATTCGTTAGTAATAGCGTAACTGTACAGCATCATTCCTGGTCGGAGTGATCCATTGAGGCAAATGAAGCACCAGCTTCGGTTCATCCGGATGAAATGACATTAGAAGACAAAAACTAACCTTCTGTGAAAAATCGGTTTGAAACTCTGGCCGCAAAATTCATCTGGTCTTCTTGTGCAAAACTGCAGCTGAGTAATCCACATACAGTTTTAAGCACCTAATGTGGCAGTTTCGGAATTTTTCAACTTGAGACCGTACCACCGCTACGGTTTTGCTCTAGAGTCATATCGGTATTTTAGTTGTGATCTCCTGATCGTGCACGCATTAGATTCCGCACAACAAAAGTCACCGCGCAGTTAGGACCACTTAATTACGATTCCCTGGGTGACAACTAACACTGATGACCTGTGAGATTAACACCGTACCAGTGTGAGGAAAGCCCTTCGCCGCGTAGTTATTTGTTCGCAAGCACCAACTAAACAGTTACAAACTATTGGACAGGAAAGTAAACGTCTCATATGCTCCTTGTTTTCAAAAGCCGAACATCCTCACGCGCCTTCTTGAACTTTCGTGAATATTCATTGACTATCACTCAAGTGTAAACGAACGCTGCGAAGCACTTCCTCCAGTCCCGTAATAAACTGTACCTTCCATTAGACGCGAGGCAGAGTTATGGGAAAACCACATATTACTCGCATGCCTCATCAGTAGTATCCGCCGTTACACCAGTATATCCACTTGATGCAAGACAACTCACACTACATATCAAGAATCAAAGCTCGTGCACTGGGTGCTGGAACGCTTAGTAAGTTGCCAAGTTGCGCTTCGACGAAATATTCTTTCAGTGATGGTGTGTCCAAATAGTTAAACTTTAAATATATGATACATAAATATTACGCATTTAAATGACCGTATTTCCAACCCCCAAAATAGACTCTCTGAGTAGTTCTGCCAATGTCCTTCTTCGTATCCCGCATATACACAAGCAGCTAAATGGAATGCGTTGCTGAAAGTAACGTTTTTCGAGGGAGTGACTCTAATGCTATGGAGAGACGCTCTGGGAGTTCTGACCAGGAAACACATGGTGACCAAGAGATGCAAACTGGCGATCAGATTCGCCCATACAGGAAATCTTTCGACTCGAAGCATTCTAGGTTACATATTCTGAAGATATCCGGGACTTCCTGTGGATGTTTAATTGGTATATTGGATGACAGCTGTATCCGAACCTGTCTAGTTAGAAGTTTGACTACGTTACTGTTTATCTATGATGGGCTATGTCGGCGTAAATTTACCGGGACTTGCTACGCATATCGTGAGAACGGTATTTGATTTTTGTCAAAACAAACATGGTCAGGATGTGAGATGATAATTGCATGGTGCCTGGCAGTCTCCCAGACAAAATTAATTTTAGCAAATGCGATTTCGTATCGGACAGAAACGTCCAAGATGAAATTAACCCTAACTTCAGTACAAATGACGACAGACCTTGTGTCCAGGAAGCGCGGTGGACTATGGAATCCCATTTTGACAACCCAGATTAGAATCCCCTCACAGGATCCGTTTGGAAATGATGTTTTCATGTTTCCATTAGTGAGGAGGGGATTAGCACCTAGTTACGGTGAATTCCACGGCTTGTCCGATGGTCTTTATCAAATATGCGTCACGCGTGACATTATGCAGCCATGTTCATTCGAAGAGGTTAATGGCCAACCCATAAAATGCCTGTCGTCTTCAAAAATTCAGCTTCATAACGAGTGATTGTGGCCGAGGGCTACAGCTGAGGCTAACTCTTTAGGCAGACGGACGTACTGTATACTTGGCAGTAGAAAGTCCAGGAAACTCATGTATGATTTCTAGCAATCGTATTCTTTTTTGCGCAGATGACGTGAAGAAAGTGGTGACTTCCAGTAAAAGGAACTTCTGTTGAAATAGGAACAACATGACTCCAAAACACGTGACGGAAAACTAGTTTCTGACTCACAAAGTATCATAAGATTCAGTTTGATTTTAGGTGAATTTGATAAATACAGGAAGTTTATTGAATCTCATGTGACAACCACAAACAAGCAGTGTATTTTGATGCGGTAATCCTAATGAAGTTTTTGCAATCCTGATATCTTCCTGATTGGTGACGACATTCGTGTGCCCAAAACTGCTCAGCTCAGATAAAAATTGATTTTACATTATCACATGCAACGAAGAAATATAAAGCACGTGATACCATCATACCCACTCACGTGACTGAAGGCTAAACTGATAAAACATACGCAATTGGTACCGAAACCAGAACATAAACCTCTGAACTCGTGTTTCCTATCAAACCGATTTTGTGCCTTTATGAGGGACAAGCTCCCGATTAGATTAGAAAAGCAGAAGAAACGATTACAGTAAAACAGCAAAAAACGGTCAAAAGATTCCCTTCCGTTAGTACATTGTTTTGAGCTTTTTGAGATAAAAACTTTTATTGAAGTGTATCATGCTTCTGCTGGTCACTTACGATTGAGCCAAACGTTTTTTTCCGTAAAAAAAACTTTTGCAACGTGGCTGGTAGCCACTCCACTAGGTGAGACTGAAGAATCACTTGGATGACATGGTAACACGGAAGTTGTAGACCAAAGCTGGTATTATGTTATTGACTCGCAGGTCACAAGTATAACTCACCTACATGCTTAGATACAGTCAAGCGTACAAAAATGTGGAAAACGTGGGAAAGGGTACCCAGGTCAGTGGATATTGGAGTCACATGAATAAGGTTACGGCCAAACTAAGTCCTGAGAGTAGAACGCAGTCATGTTCATCTGTCTCCTTCTGTAGTTGTCCCCATGAGTGTATGGAATCATTCTTTTGAGCACAACTTGTTGTGTATTGACAAAATGAGAAACCACACGAAACAAGCTTTGTTCGCTGTCTTTATTCGCATAAATCCACCTGTGGAAAAAAAACTGCAAAAGCACGCTAAACTGTTCACTACTCCTAACGAAAGATGCGCTTTGGCTTGGTATTCCCACGAGTTTGCCAAATGTTCACTAGACAGTGGTCAATTAGATATCCTGAGCTGAACAAAGGAGCAAGTGTGCGTACATTTGTAAAAAAAATCCCAGAAGGTGATCCAAGCAAAACAATGTACAGTAAATGTGAAACGGCAGTTTGCGCAAAAAATCGACGTTTTTAGTAATAGCCCGAACGTTTTAAAGAGCGATTCAGTGTGCCCCCTGAACACAAACTTAGAAGAACAACAACAAGCCTGAATGAAACATGAACAACTCGGAGTCAACAAAAGAAATCTGGCATGAAACATCATTCTTGCAAGAAAACAAAGCACCGTGTTTTTTTAAGTAAGATGGTGAAGCCACATTGGACGTCCTCAAGGAATATTTGAATTTAAAGCAGAATACCGTTGGGATGGTACTCCTAAACTGAGATCCCAATCTTAAAAAAGTGCGTAAAAATGTCAAACAAAAACTATCGTAGCATCAGTCTGGTGGCTCTGGAATACGCAGTGTCCCCAGTTATTATTTTGTGCTGGTTACTACATTATCCAGTGGGTCAAAATCGTGCGAATCAAACCGCGGTTCGTCCTGGCCCAGGATGCGTCGAGCGTGTCTTTACCGTCAGTAGCATGGCTAAACAGCATGGTTCTTTCAAACGTCTTGCGTTGGATGATGTTCCTGGTCACAAAGCTGGTTTAGAGTGTGTTGTTTGCCAGAAACTTTGGCTGCATGTGGCGGCCACACGTGTACCTTCCAGATTTATTTCCTTGATGAGGACACTATAAGCGAATTGCTGTGGACGCCTGCGGCTATACAGCAAGCCATGCCTGAGAGAACCGAGTCTAACATTGTAACATAAGACTGCCCTCTCTCAACATTCCTCCTCAACTTTGTTATTCACGTGCTGCTGGAAATTTCTCTGTTCGGCTCTCAAAACCCTGTGACATATGTGTTCCCGCTAAGACGTGATAGTTCACTTGGGCAAGAAGCGTCGCATGTAGGTTGTCGGGGGTTCAAATGCCGGCACAGCCAAGGACACGCGCTGCCGATGAGCTCCGATTGGATAAACCTCATGTATACTCACCGGAACAATAGCATCAGGGCAGGACGAGGTAGAGTTATGTGAATTGGAATTGTGTTTTCACAGTTCACTTCTCTTCAGTATTTTGATGCAGCAACCCCTTATCGGTTATTGACTTGTTCCTTGTCTATCAAAGTTTGCTTGCAGGTGACAAAAAGTCTGAAGAAATGTTCATGTAGCCCAACCGAGAGACGTAAAATACGCCCCTCCTGTTGGCAATTCCTTCAAGAAGGACAAACAAATTTTAAGATCTGTTGCGGGACGCAAAGAAATCAATTGCAGCATGATCAGAAGGGTTATGCTTGCCACTCCAAAAAATCCAAAATCCTCGTCTAACACAAAACCGGTGCAACCAGTCGTTTGTCAGCTATTCCTTTTCAAAAACTGGTGAGGAATCCAGGGCAAGTGAAACGGCGGAGGACGGAGCCAGTGTCCAAAATACTGGATGTGGTACTAATCCGAAAACACCCCCTGAACATCCCAGCAACAGATCGAGGCAAGATTCACTCCTGTCTCATATGTGATGGAAACTTTCGCTACAACTCCACATTCATATTTAGGCGTCAGTGAGGTCTACATTGTCACATAAAAAACCTGCACGATATAACATTGACGTGCAACCAAAAACATCAAGTGAGGGAGTTGCTGAATTGGATAGGTTCGGTCAACTATGTCCTTATTAAGGGAAATTCTTTTCACCTTTAACAGCGCCATGAGATATCTGTACCCAAACGAGAAGAATGCGGTGTTTTTTTCCAGCCTCCAGTGTGTTCTGTCTCGGCCCATAAGAGGCATGCGCAGATCGGAAGATCGCCATGACTGCAAACATCATCGGAGAACGTTTACTCGTTTTTACTGGCTGAAAGAACCCGTGAAATGCGCACATAACACACACAAACTCAAGGCAACTGCAAGATGCGGCTTTTTTGTTTTGTTCTTAAACTGGAATTTATATCTGTTATACGCCAGTGGAAGCTATAGTGTGTGTTTGTAATTGAACAAAGTAAATCTTTCATTTATACTCTTTTCCAAATGCACGTTCAACTCATTTTCCGGTCTGCACGAAATCGGCGAGTCTTTGCGTGGGCTGTCTACTACTTGTTTCTTACAAGTAGCTTGTTCGATCAAGTGTGATTTCGTATAAATGCAGGTCTCCATTTTCCCAACAGGTAAATATCGCGGTGTTCTTATCCCCAAGAAGTATACTACTTACAAATTCTTCCACCATTCTGCACTAAACTCGTGGTGATGTAAATAAAACACCTGGACTTTTGGGTTAGCTCGCCAAACACCTTTCAGTCATCATCACCATCATCATCAACATCATCAAAGACAGCAACATCAGTGTTGACACTGATGCTTCACTGCCGTATAGCTGTAAATGTCATGGTTACACAAGGGCTGGGATACTGCCAGGGCGCCCACACTAGACAGGAGGACGAGTAGGACCCTCAACCAAAGCCTTTGGCTCAAAAGCCTAACCGCAAGGCAGCGGTGTTGGGCTGGATATGCAAGTACGTTATTAATTCTATGGAACACGTCGCCACACATGTTCCAACCCTCAACCTGGAGGGCCAGGAAACTGTGTGCCTCAGACCTCTACCCATTGACTAACCTGGTATGAGAGACTCTGTGAGTGTCGGACACCTCCCAGTATAGCTCAGTGGATCGCCGAGATACACAAACCGCCACACCACAGTAAGGTCCAGTCTCTTCGTGACGGTACCTTTCAATCATAAAACTGTGATATTTTCAGGCCTGCGAGAAAAGAGACAGACGATTAAAATCTTCTAATCAGAATGTGTGTGTGACCAAACCATCCGCGCACTTGGTCAAGAGGGTCAAGGTATGCGAAATAGACTTTCTTGGATGGCAGAGACTATCCTAATGCCTTCCACGGTTTCTTCATGCATACAAATTCTAGCAGTTGATTCGACCTTAACGTTTACAGAAACACTTCGTCTGCCAACTTGGGGATTTGTCACATTCTCTTTACTTCAGTCTACCTGCCCGTCATTTGAACTATATGTTGGACCACGTGAGGTTGAGATATATGGCTGAAAAGCGATTGCTGAGACGTGCGCATATTCTGCTGCAGATTAATAATTACCCAAGTATATGACATCGCAAAAGGAGCGGGCACAATTAATCGTTGAATTAAGTTGCCCAAATCTTATTTAAAATAGGTCAAAGTGACTAAAATTTCCAAACAAATCCATGGAAGAACCACATGGATGATTGTTGCCGCCCTCATCACAATTGCGCTAACAAATGTAGATGAATTATTTCGAAGTCATCATTAAAATTTGTGCTGCACTCTCAGAAACCTAATAACACCAAAGCTTTTAGACCGCCCGATATTTCTTGAAACTCATAAGTGATCTGCAAACAATGCATAATTGTGAACGAATTTATGGAAGAGCTATTTCTCCTGTGTTTTACTGTACTATCTTGTAAGATTACCCCAATAGGAATTTTATACAGGGCGCATTCATGGGTCCGTAACCAACATTAGTATTTCATTAGTCTTGACTCATGGGACACAGTAGCGATTAAAAAGCTACCATGGCCTGAACTGGTGTGAATTAGCAAGGCAGATTTTAAGACATACTATACTACTGACTGCTACATAATTCTTTGGGAGCGACGGACTGTTTAAACCAAATAGGCTGAGACAGCACACGGATTGAAAACTTTCATAAGAAAGACAGAATTTGGGGAATAGGTTTTTTATGCTTGGTGAAGGCATAATTCTTCAGGAAAGAAAATTTCATCTTTAAAAAAAATGCATCTGTTGATTTCAAGCGATCACCATATTTGTCCAATGAGGTCGTCTGAATACTGTAAATTTTTAAACGACTTAATTAGACTGGATTGTTTGAGAACTATGCCAAGTTACTTTGGGTGGAAGTATTATTTCATTATGGGCTAAGGAGACCACTAGAATAATGGGATACTACCTGTTGATATGCTGGTTAGACCCTAGCCATATGGTTTGCAAACATTTGGAATTAAAATCCAGTGAGCTCAGTGAAGCGTGAAAAATATGAAACATTTTTACCCTTCATACTTTACCATTCGGAACAACTTTTTGACCACTGACCATCAGGCATCCAAATGCTCGCGAAATCAAAAATATGTAAGAGGCACAGAAGATAACGTTTCGAGTTAACGTTGGGAAATGAACTGTTGATAGTCTGTAACATGCATAAGTAAGGGAAATACACTCATTTGCATACCAATTTGGTTTTGACAGGAGACCCACCTGGAACTCAGCTGAATCTCTCGTTTATGATGTTTTTAAGCAACTGAGTGTGCTGCACCAGGCCGCCTCATGTTTAAGTTGGCACGATATTCGACATATCGTGACACATGTATAGACATAATACACTACTCATAAGGTTGCTGAAGAGTTTTCAGCGGTCTTCAGTTTTAAAAAGCAGGTTTTAGAACCCAAGTAAAAGCAGAATTTGATTCAGTTGGTTAACCATAAAGCGGTAGTCATGTGAGTATGTATTCTACAAAATCCCTCAACCACCAACACGTAATGATGGAGCACTTTTCCTGAGTCAGATTACTCGGGTAGATCCGGTCTGCTAAGCAAGTCCCTGATTTTCGAAGTGAAATATGGGATTTAAAAGACGAAATCGAGTCTTTCACGAGATAGTTTTCTCGTGAGCGCTTGACGCACCGGCCAACTCCGATGTTACTTCCTGCAGAATCAGTTTTAAAAAGCAGGTTTTGCATGCTTTGTATTTTTAGAACCAATTAACTAATTGCATACCAAATTAGACGTGATCACTCCACTCCAAAAGAGTGGATAAAAACGTGGATCTAGAAAACAACAGATGAATTTGCTTTACGACAGTTGTTTAAGAAGAGAACATGCCGAAAGAGGGTCGGTACATAATGAGCCCTCATTTTTTGCTTTACCACCTGGCGGTTGGATTCCCTATCTGTCCTGCATGCCGATTCTGGTGAAAAAAAACATTGTCCCTGATTATTGGCATGTTCATTGGTGGCTGACCAGGCGATCGTTGACCTGTTCACCCAGCTTGACTATTAGCTTCTAAAGGTTTCATCACCAATCGAGGTGCCATCAGCAAAGTGCGGCTCCTCCTTGGTTTTAGGTGGTTTTTAGCGACTATCTGACGAAAAGGTGGTAGACCACGACACAACAGAAATCGTCAAAAAAGAACAAACGGGATAGGAAAAAAAGTCCCCGGGCGAAAGCTACTGAACGCATCAGTCGAATGGAAGGGATATAGCACACAAAGCAACATACTTCAGAACGGGCCAATAGGATTATGAGATGACCATGTTTCTGTTAGAGAATCACAGCAGTATATATCAGCCTGTCTTTATAAAGTATATAAACTAAAGCAATCCATCGCCTACCCAGCCGCATCTGCAACCTGGTTGCCAAGCTCGGGTAACAGACCGAAGACCACCTGGACAACTACCAATGAATAACAGAGTCTAAGTGAGTTCCACAATGTCTGCTGTGTTTCAAACAGTTGCTTCGGCATTTCATGCCCACACCGCAAGCACCGTAGTTTCGCATCTGGACAAACCAGTCTGTTGCAACTGAACGCTACTGGGAACCAAAATAAACGGTTGGTACATCGCTGCCTTATGCACATTGTTTCTACGCATGCCATGTGCCGCAAAAAATTGTAAGGGCCAAATACTTTCACTTCAGGAATTCAGCAACTATGCTGTGGTGCATTTTTTCACCATAAAACTTAGGTTTTCGGGTACTCAAAGGTTCTATGGCAAAATTCTAGACAGGGGAAGCACAACTGCGGAATGTTTGACAAGTCCAAGTTCCTTCAGGATAGTAACAAACGTTCCATTGAATGACTCTTCTGCTGACTCTTCCAGTGTCAGCAGTGAATTCGTAACGATAAGAGGTCACGTAGAAAAAGTCCACAAAGGACAATACAAGGTGTCAGCCTTTGGGTGCTGATCCCGACCTCTGTGTCTTCCGTCGTTTGTTGCCTATACTGAGGTAAATGTTCTACAGCGTGCTTGAGAGGTTTGTTGAACAGTTGAAACGTGACTGGTAGTTCATCTATCTGATGGCCAGTTCAAAATTAACCGCACTCCTCAACTCCTTCAGTGAATAATCAGCATCACCACCGGCTAACAGCAATACGTTCAGGAACGATTGTCATACAGCTTTTGGCCAGCCAGCTACGGAGCTAAGGATATCTGTGGCATTTTAATAACCTGCGTTATGAGATCAGATGGCATTTTCGCTTTCCAACGACACTAACCCAGCAAGACTTACATTTAACAGACTAACTTTCGTCTTGTAATCTCAAACTTTTCCATTTCCGTCGCATTCACGTAGACCACGTTGACTTACGCGCAGAACTCCAGCAGTCGGATCATTCATATGCTGGTTTACTCACAGATTTAGAATTTCAGAAAAGACAGCGTGAATGGAGAAAACTGGTGCGAATCTCAAATGGTGGATTTGGACGCATCGGTCATAAACGTTGAACTTCAGTCGAAGGGTGGACGGATAAAGCATACAAGAGACAATATTCGTGCCGGTTTTTAAACCAAGTCCACGACATGATAAAACTCATACACGGACACTGAACTGAGCGCCGAGTTTAGCTAACAGTTAAGTGATGGTTAACTATTATGTCCAAAATGAAAATCAGGGAGTACGCCCATAAAACGGAAATAACATAACGTGCCATCCGATTGTTCACAGCAGGAGGACGCTGAAATAATCAAGAATATCCCCTCGAAACTGCCAGTTTAATCAACAGCGCATCCGCAAGCATCGTGCCGCGGCTGTCTCTGTTGGAACGTGCAACTAAACTGGATGAACACCCTTTGATCTCTCGTACATTCCAACAGGCAAGCGCGACTTATATAACGCGTATTACTACCTCGCGCAGCCCTCACTGACGCCTTTTGAACACAGTCGTACAATTCTTAAGTCACATCCATTGATTTGAAACTTCTGATGATCACGTGTCACCTTTTCCCTGTTTGAAAAGTCTCTGTGTAATTAGACAAATATCGATGCCAAAAGCTACCAACCCACTATGAACCTGTCCCCAAAGAAGTTCACATCCGTTGGGTTTGCTCGTCAGTCAACCTGAAACATTGGTCTGTTTCACCACCAATTACAAGTGACTCGTAATCAGCGCGTTTAAGCTGTCTGAGTCATCAATGGCTGATGTGTTCTATTTCATTGAAAGGGGTAGATGAAGATTTTGTGGTAAGTTATTATTCTCCTTAGGTCGGATGGTTCGTATATGATGCCTTAAAAACCCCTCCTAGATAACTGCCATGAGGTGGCCTAAGTGCTATCTTATTTCCTAATCATGTTAGGGTAATCTCAGGCTAGTAATGTTGAAAATCGCCAGAGTTCTTGGTAACTGTATATTCCCTTGGAAGAACTGCGGTCGGTAATCAAAAAATAACACTATGAGAAAGAAACCAATCAAAATGAAGCAAATTATCTAGGTATGAATTATGCGGGCCTTCCGACTGAAGAAAATGCTAACATAGCACTTCTTCGATTGTCATTCTCCACGAACGACAACGGAACAAAATCCATCCACTCCTGTTACAGCAAACCTATATCCGAGTCGGAACCCACAAGCGGATAGGACTGCCACTGGTTGTTCCAGTGGCATCACCGACCATGTCGTACGCGACAACCACCCCTGCAGGCCGCTTCAAATTGTTGTTTTCTTGACCATTCAATGTATCTGACTCACAAAATTGTGAACATGCGACGCAACTGCGCGTCCTCCCCCGAATCAAGCTGCTCCCAAATTGTGTTGCGATGTGCCACACAATACCGACTTCGAGCTAGGACGGTATGTACAAAAATTCGGGAAACTGCACTCTTCTACATCCTGAACAAACATGAACGTTTCAAGCAAGGCCGGAGAGAGTTTACTTGACGAGTTTACTGACTACTGTTATATTCCTCGGGACACTGTCTTCCTATGGTTAATTTATACGCCACTTGGGCAGCGTATATTACCGCGCTGAATGTACAGCCGCGAGGCATGATATGTGGATGTAGGATTAGCTCCTATGCGTACAAACTGATAGAAACCGAATCACGTCAGCAGAGTCCATGCACAGTTGTTCGTGGACACTTATTTGCCAGCTGCTTCTACCAGAATTTCAGTATTCTTGAATCAGCCTCCTTCGTTACTCCGATACCCGGTCTCTCATTGTCGAATGACCGGATATTCACTTTAGGTTTCATGTGCTATTGAGTTTGCAAGTAGGCGGATTCTATGGGGGCACTGCGATCACCCGCCTCAAAGATTGCTCCTCATGGCGGAATTCATCCTTTTTTGAACACATTTCTGTTGTCCTCAGAGCAGAAGCGACGCAAAGCGCTAAAGACGTGGAATAGAATGATGGTGAAATTCTGGGCGTTCATTCATGTCGTTGTGTGCAGTAGTGCTCCGGTACCGAATGAACTTGCAAAACCTCTGGGTGTCTGTAGGAAAGACGCATTCACTCAATTCAAAATAATGCAAAACCTTCGTGATATCATTAGTTCGGTCGAAATTTAAACGACCGTTGGTGAAAAGACCGTGATTTTATGGGGCTCAGTCAGAAATTATGAAAATGCCTTCAGGCTTTCAGGGATTGGAATGAAACGCAAGCTTTCTGATGACCCACTTAAATGTCCGATTTTTCTTTAACTAGAGAGATTTATGGTAGTTCATCGGGTTGGTAAGCGCTCTCCCAACTGCTGAATGTGTTTTTTCATTCTACACGCAAGTTTTCTTGGTTTTTCAAGTCCAAATTTCAAGGCAGCGGCATCTGGTGGTGGTCAGCTGCTGGACTGCTCAGTGGCGTTTGTAAACGTTTTCCAAGTTTTGCTTTCGATGAACATGGACTAAAACACTTCATAGGCCAGGACCGACTATCCATCACGATAGTTAATCGATATTCAGTTCGATAGTCGTCCACTCCAAAATCTTTGGGGATGCATAGGATTATTTCGAGAATCCACGCCTTGCCCCAAAATCGAACGATTCAAGTGAAGGTCAACATATATAATAATTCATGCTGTATGAACTTTCCCAAGAGTTGTCCGCCATCTCCAAGGCAAATCATGCAGGACGGAAAGAGGTGTGAATTTGAGTGACTGCATACTTTGATCACTATTGATGTGCACAGCATAACTGTCCAGAATCGATTGCTTGACAAAACGGAGGAGAAAGCTTACGGTGCCTAGGTTTTATTTACAGACGATGACTTTATTTCTAGGCTGTATTGTGACGTCCTCGGTAGTAGTGGGATATCATACCAATCTTGCTTGAGAACATGCGTTAAATTGAAAAACTGATCATATCCAATTCAAAATTATTCTCTCATGTGGCACTCTATAAAATGAAACAATTTTTGGCTCTTTGGCTTGGCGGTCAACAGTTCCTCCGCAGTAACCGTCGGAGTGAACGAACTGGGTTAAGCTCACCAGTAATCAAGAAGAGTTTTCCAGGGGCTAACCACAAAGTTTTTTCATTGTGCCACGTTCACGTGAATAACATACTGGGAGGATGCATCTTGTGAAGGCGTGTGCGTTTGTTTCATCTGTCAGATCGGAATACAATATTGATAGTTGGCTCGGCTCAACAGACCACCTCACTAAGAAGTGTCTACTGTTTGTAATCGTTTAAACGAGACTTGTCGAACAGGTGAGTTAAATGGAGCTTAAATTCTAAAGTTAATATCATGAAACAATAAAACTCGGCTTATTGATCACAAAAATCTCCAAACTACGTTCACAGAATCCGTAATCCAACACGAGCTACATATAACTGGACAATGTCAATCGTACCACCTCTATCTCCGTCTCTATCGCAACTCTGAATTCTCGCATTCTGCCTCTGCCCGAAACAGGTGAATACTTGTGCGTCGGCTTTATCCTACAACTGGAATCACGCATGCAGAAATTCTAAACTAATAGCGGAGGCTGTTCATTGCTTACAACATGTCCACAGATGATTCCCATCCGAAACATCAACAAAACTTGACTTAAGATGTCACTTCGCGGTTGGTAATGACTCTGTCAAGGAATATCAATAAGACAATCATGATAACTTACCGATGGGGTAAAAGCGAAAGCGGAAGGCCAGCACAACCATGAGATTGAGCTAGAAATCTCAGAACTACGAGCCTATTGGACCTTCACCCCGGGATATAGATAGAAGCAGTAGATAGACGGGAGTCATTAGGGTGAACGGGACTCCGAGCAATGCGCCAACATGGGGAAATGTTGAGACTGTGTTGACTAAAGTGGTTAATTAACATTTAGTCCATTCCAGAGAGCTCTAGTAAGCTCTGATGAACAACAGGGCAATTCAGGTAGAAAATGCTGTAGTTTAGTACCTGAACCATCAAAGCTAGTCACAATAACACACCATGTGGAGAGGGTGGTGGGCAGATTTCGAAAAATGGAGAATGCTTGTAATGTCAACAACACCAGTGTTCCTTGAGGATTCACCATTGATTTCCTGATATTTCCAACCGCTTTCAGAAGTTAGCCTACTGAAAGTCATTCAGATCAGCAACCACACTACACGTCAAACTGTTCTACCATATATTACGAATAAATGAAGACGTAGAACTTTCCTGTACCAGTTCAAATTCGGGTTTGCGCACTCTACAAAAATGTACTCCACGATGGCATTGACTGAAAGTCCATAGAAATAGGATTGCATATCTTCTGGACTTTGTAATGTTCCCCGTTGCTTTCTAGTGTACCATTTTGGCCTAGCTGAAACCTATCTTCATTCTAACATTTTAAAACAACTTCACTGTACTTCAAGTCACCATCTTTCAGTGGTCACTGTTGCGGGTTTCGCAGTCTGTTGTACCCCTCTGGGAATGAAATAACTTTTCGTTTTTCTCGTACTATGCCGTGAAACTCCTTAAATTGGCAAACCACGGAGCCTTTTGTTGTCACCAACTAATAGCGTACTATTAAGTAGAGCATCTACTCGAAGCTGCTAAAGTTTTCTTCTTCAAACTATATAATACAACAAAATCAGGAAACAGCGACATAGACCATTGCCTAGTTAGATCCACACGTGAAAAAGGGTTGTGATAAAAACATGAAGTTATGAGAGAACCGGAGTTCTGCCAGGTTCCAAATATATGTTTTCGCTTCCTATTACTAAATTGTTGAGGAGAAGCGGGTATGTTGATCAATCAGAGGACTTTGCAATTCGCTGTTCTGCTTGATTCACCATAAATGATCCAAAAATTGCGTAGGCACTACGTAACTACTTAGCCAACGAATTACGGACTAGCTAGCCTTATGCTTTGAGGGCCACCTCTTGGTACTGGTTAGTCGCGATCAAGGTTAAACTGGAGTTACCATACGAGTGAGCTTGAAATAAAAGTTTGGTTTCTTTCGGGACTCCGCAAGGAGATGAAAACCTACACAGTTACTCAAACCTCAAAGTGAAGTTTTTTTCTAGGTTCAGAAATGGATTAAAGTCGACCGCTTGCACAACGCAACTAATGTAATATAAATGACTTTATCCCCCTATTTGGGCTGTGGGAGACGTCCTGTTAGGGTGGAGAACAATGAAATACCAGGCGCTATTGTAAAAACTAGACGCAACTACATGGAGCTTCGTCATTTATTCTTCCTCTACAAGTTCACCTGCAGGTTTCCACCGTGAAATGTCCTTTTGAGACAGTTTGCTCAGGCGTTATGCTCGCATCATCATCATCATCATCATCGACAGCATGACATCAGTGTTCAACACCGATGCTTCACTGCCGTACAACCATGATTTATTTGAAAGCCTTATTGTGAAGGAAGGAATAAAGGTGGACGGGGATAGAAACTGACAACAAGATCGCCACTGACATCGGTTGGCAGCCATATCTTGCATCAGACGGTACGCAATTATACAGTGTTTTGAAAAGTTTCATCTAAACGTATAATGACTGTACTCAAGTATTCTGCTCGGCTGGTCACTTCGTGCTGCACACGTTCGCATGGACGGGAGAAGTAATACGTATGCCATCACAAGCCGCTTCTGTCCAGGTGAAACTGCAACCTCGTTTATCGTTTTTTGCTCAAAACAGGAAGATTAATTCACACGAAAATTGTATCCTCCGTTTTAATAGTCGTCTCTCGGGAAGCCAGTATGCACGTGAACGCGTGATATGAATCTCATGAATAAATGATCGGTGATCCTCTTTTGCGGGATAATCAAAAAGCTGGTCAGCGGCTCCTGATCCTACAAAACATTCAAGCAAAAATATGTCACAACTCGGGCAGTGGCCGAAAAAATCATTCACTGCTGCCCACAGATGCAACGGAATCACAAGGTCCTCATCAGCTTTATGCCTTAAATTCTGATAAAAATGTGGTTATGTTAGCATTGTCCGGTCGTTTTTAGCCATGAGGAGTTTGGATTATAAAAACGGCACCTCGTCTAGCAGCACATCGTATCCTGTTTTCAAAACTTGGAGGCCGAAACAACAGACCCCTTTGAACCAGACGCGTGCCTGGAGCTAGACAATGCAAGTATTTAAACTGAACATATTTTTAACTATTTGTTTTAATGAGGAAAATACGAAATTCCAGTCGCGTGTGCGTCTACGATGGGCGTAGTCGTGATCATTTGACCCTTCAGCCCTGAAGTTTGGCTGTGAAAAAGCGGTCACATTGAAAACAAGGCAGCATGACCATATGCAACCAGTCAGAATCAGACCAGAATCAAAGGGCATCACGTCGGAAAAGTCAATGTCCGAATTCAGCCCTAACCAGGCAAATTTACACACCGGCCATGTTATTAAACAGGCGATTGCTTTTAAATACCTTTAAGTGTCATAGTACAAAAGTATAAAATTTTTGTTGCAGAAGCTGCGGCGTTTCACTGTCTTAACACCAGCTGATGCGCCCAAAACTAGTGAATGACTAGTTTCTATTTGGCTTTACAATCAGAGTATTTATTCTGATTCAGTCAAGCGACTTAACAGCATTAAGCCTTTTGGCTCGTCTTACCTAACACACTTTAAGTTCAGTTTTTTTTATCGACCACTGCGAACCAAATTTTGATCGAATTTTCAGTATTGTTGACTGTGTTACTTCGGCTATTTTAACCAATTAGATCGACTTGGTCACGTGACATGACTAACTGAAGGTAGCATCGCAGGAATAACTGCGATCGGGATGCCCACGAGTGAGACATCTTACATCCCAACTCAGGCTCTTTTTAAGTGATTTAACCCATCAAGTTGAATCCCTTATCCTAGTACAATGCAGATAGTTGACAAGAGTTCTCAGGATATCATCAGGTTCGGAAATATAGACTTGAAAACGCTGTAACAGCTAGAATGATAGCGAAATTCCACTTTTATGATGCACAAGTTGCATTTCAAGTTTAAATGCAGATTTTATACTGAACGCAAACTTCTCATGTGTTTGTATCCCTAAGTTTGGCGGTCAGTTCTGTTCTGATTTCACGCTGAGTGGCAGTAGCTTCGATGGTCTACTTGTTTACACCACTCAGCCTGTCTGTGAGTTACAGAACCTTCCGATTCAGACTAAAAGCAGCAGAACGCCTAAAGAGTCCGAGGACTCCCGCGGAAAAGTCGAGAGAGGGACAAGCAAGATTCCTTTAGCAGGAGTGTGCAGTACGTGTTGACGGTAACGTCGTTCCAGCGAACCCCGATCCAATTAGGTGCATGACGCATCGAGTGGACCATGATTTTGGCACCGTAGTCGAATATGAGCACTGTTTTTTATATGACACATTTTTTTGATCTCACAGTACTGACTGGTTCAGTGTTAAGCAAAACTTGCTAAAATACTTCCACGACCGAGTTAGAAAGATATGCTTAGAAAATATCCCGACTGAAAATTTAAACACCTCATGAATTCGTTTAAAACCAGTGGATACCTAGACAAAATTCTAGAGTAATATGTCTCGCACGAAAGAGTTGAGGCCTGTCTTCTCTTTTCAAAAGTGATCAAGCCAGTGAGCTTTTCGGTTCGTCAACTTCATCAAGCATCTGGAATAATCTTCAGTATGGCTTAAGTGCGCATTATTACGGGGTTAAGATCAAGCCTCGATTGTGGCTGTACTTGGGCTTGGAACGATAATCTGCGAAAGAAACATAACGTTGGGAACAGAGTTCCACAAAACGGCTTTTCTACCACTGTGTTTACCATTCGTCAAATAAAACTGCATGTGCTATTCGTCATATAGCGAAAAAATTCATTCTGATCACGCTCCGTCTTTCTTCCAACGAATTTCTTCTTCTAGTGCAAAATAACATATTTCCCGCTTCTTAATTCGTCTAAGCTTTTGTGGGCTGTTTTTTCGTTCTGAGCCCGTTCGCAATGTGCAACTCAACCGTGGGATGCATCAGATATAATCTTAGTTAATTAAATCAGATGGTTATTTCACTTTTCGGAATGAATTAGTTGCAAAGTACAGTTCTACTGTAAGTCGAAGGCACCAGTGAATCGAACAAATGCTTTCCAGTGGAGCGTCCAAAGTCAATAACTCCCAACGAAATCCATCACATATTTGTTGCAACCGGCGACTTTCTGATCCCTTTCAGTAAATCAATTTTGGACTCGGTCCCGAAAATAAATCCTGAGGTAGCGGAGGACAAATTAGTTTAATTTGCCACCTGTCAAGCTGTGACGATCCGGCGGTCCGTGTATGATATGCACGTGGATGTAAGCACATATGGTTAACTTCTATGAAGGTTTTTCCAGTCAGTATCTTCGCACCGTCATGACCGAGTTATTCCAAACTCCAGTCAAAAACAGGGTCATCGGTTATTTCCTGTAATACCGGTCGTCAAGTAGGTGATTTTGTTTGGGTAAGCTGCCTTGCATTTGGCCAAGGTAGTCTCCGAAAACTGCCTCATTTGTAGAGTATGTATACTTTTTTCGATGCCATAGCGCCCTCCGACCAGAATTTGTTGTTAGCCCGAGGAGATTGGGAATTTTAATGGACACTTCGTCCTGTATTTGAGGCCAGTCTGTGCGGAAAAGCCGTAAAGCACTCTACGGCTACTTCACTGTTTTTGGGAATCATCAGCAGTGGGCGTCTGAATAAAATTCGGAGAGTGATGAAGCCGCGACCTCCAGCTTTTAGCCTCCAGTTTTTTCCGACTAATCAGCTTGGATTGGCCTGGTTTACAACACGACATCTTCATTACATGCCACCGATTTTGGTTAGAAAAATCCGTAAAAACAGTACTCACTGAATCTAACTTAACCTCATGATAATTCCCCCATTCATTTGCTTACTTCGCCTATGTAAGTTTGACTTCACTTGTTTTGCTCATTTGTACCGTCACTCACCTTGCCGCAAAGGCCATCCCGTCCGACACTTGTGTATTAGCATGTCTGTGTGAACGTGCACAGCTGACTACTTGCCCACGCGCGTTCATGTCCCGTTTGCCGAGCCTGCCTCGACTTGTTTACTCACGAGTTCCCTGCGGTCGCACCGCCAATGAGAATCACGGGAGTGTCGTTGGAAGGGACGACCGCAACCCACACTACTGAGCCAACATTCCGCTCACCGTTGTTTGGTGTGCGGATGTTTACACTGCACAATGCCGGTCAGTGACAGACTTGTGCACTTGTATCCATTTGCTTACCCTTGTGTAAATAGTACCGCAGAATTTCGAACCCGATTCTACCTTTTGATGTTCAGGATTGTCGAACCTACGCGCCACTCAACAGTGCCGTTCTCTAGTCCTGACGCACGGTTGGGCACACACTAATCAAGTTTCTCCCACACCAGCTGAGCACTGTGCTGTACGAGGGAATCCCAAACCCTCCGTTGTAACTCAACGAAATAAATATACTGCAAATTAGTCCAAGATATATTTCATTTAAATGACATGTCAAGAAAACATTCAACACGCTTTGGTCACATTTTGCTGTTCTGTGATATGTGCGCATGCAACATGTCTCTTTAGGTTATAAGGTTTTTGGAAGGTCTTCTGACACACCCCACATTTAGGGTGATCATCCGTCCTGTGCATGCTTTTGATATGATCAAAAAGATTATCTTTTGTGTAGAGAACAATTCCACATGTCTCGCATACATAACATTTTTTCTTTTGGTGTGCAGAGTTCCGGTGTCTCTGCAGGGTGTCCCACCGTGAGAAGGACTTCTTGCATTCATGGCACAGATTACCCAACTCAGCAGATTTGCGAACTTCTTCGCTTGATGTTCTTGGAGGTACGTCAGCTTTATATCCATGTGCGTGCTTCATGTGATCACGAAGGCGGTGCCCGTATTTGAACGTTTTTGTGCACTGAGTACAATGAAGTTCACGAAAACTTGAGTGAACCGCCATATGGGATAAGACTTTAGAGAGGAAACGAAATTTTTTATTGCACACTGGACAGTGGTGTTTGTTTAGGTGGATCGCCCTCGCTGGTGTGTCACCCGGAGTTTTGTCGGGCCGAGTCGTTTCCTCAGGGGAGTTGACGCAAGGATAACCCACCGCTGTCTCAGATGCCGATCCGGTGTCGAGCACAGCTGTTGTGAGCGAATAAAAAGCCAGAGTGTGAGTCATTAAACTTCAAGTGTACTTGGTAGATTACCAGAGAAATTGAGACATAAAGTGAGGATCTTTTTGGAATCTTTCTGAACAGACCTAGCCACTAGTGATTTTACTAACCTGTATAGCCAGTTTTATGCGTACCCATCGTTCTTAACTCGATCAATAAGCCTTTATCCTGAAACTGGATCCAAATCTAGCCATTTTAATGTTCGTGTTCAGTCACTCACAAAATCTTCAGGTCAAGCACTACATGAGGAGCCGTATCACAGTAACCATTACTTTGTTGCCAGGTCCAAATGAAGTTAACCGAATATGTGGATGAACTTTATGTGGAATAGACAGCCTCACTCCGCGTGGGTAGCAGTAGAAATACAGTGGATTCGACGCAAGCGCGTAGAGGAGGGTTCCTGCAAGGAGACGGAACTTTGCAAGCCAGTTGTCAAGCTCGGCAAACAGGTCAGCTGACAACTGACCATCAGCCAACCAATCCAATGGAGCTACCAACATTAAGACACATTGCCAGCCATCTATTTTCGGATGACCGAAAACCGAATGCTAACTACATGCACAAGTGTTACTGATCTCAGCCCCACCAGATCAAGCGAAACGGGAGAACGTTTCCCGCAACAGCTTGCCGCAATAGACCACTGTTTCGGCTAACGCCAGATTAGACATATGCGGTGGTATGAAATTCTGGAACCAAACCATGAATAATCTCGAGCAGTGCTGACAAAACAGTAGGCTTATTGTAAATTGTGACAAAACAGGGACCTTAGATGTCATAACAATCCTCTCGACTTTTAGCTTCTGCCAGATTTCTGGGGCACTCTCAGCTGACTTGTCTCATTCGAAAATGGCGCTGTGAAACCAACTAAAAGCACAATTAATTAAAACAATTCGCTTCGATAACCGGAATGAATGTCCGCAAGCACACTTGACTTACATCTCGGAGCGTATTCCACTAATAGGCCATCTAGCAGCGGAACTGTAATCGCAGAAAAAAATGAATAATTACCTCTGTCTTACGAAATCAGTAACAACGTAGATAGTGAACAACTTGGCATAATACATCACAAAAGTGGGTGTGGAAATAAAACGTTCTGAGTAGGAATGAACCTAAAAACACTATTCTATAAATTAACTCAAAAGTTAATCCCACTGCTACAGATAAACGTGGTGGTAATGGTTCTACCATGTAACAAAAACTATGACCAGTTATAAGTTAATCAGTGCAGTTAATCAGTGCTTCACAATAAAGCCGCAGTCTAAAGCGTTGATTACAGCAAACGGTAGAACATACGACGATTATGGGCTATGGTAAATGATGCGGTGGCCCAGAGCAGTGTCACCAAACTGAAAATCATCATCCCGGTACTTTGCAGAAAAACCAGACACTTTACGCTGCCATTTTATAGGTACTCTCTCTCTCTCTCTTAGTTTCAGGTGTGTGCTCGGTTTTTCAGTGATCTCACCTGAACTAATTGGCTATTATCCACAAAAACGTTTATAGTGCGTCTCGTTACTACACCTTACAAAAGGCTAGTTGTTTGTTGCTGACCAACCATTGGGTCCAACCACCTTGTCGAAACTGGATCCATAACAGACTCTCATTATGTTAATGGCCCTTTCTCACCTGGGTAGTGCTCTTCAGGTGAATAATTCGTGCAGTTTGTGAACAAGCTTCATTCGAGGAGAAACGAAGCTGTTTCATCCAATTCAAAGCATTACGTTGCTTATGGAACATTTTAAACCGAGATGAAAGAAGACCCAGGAAACTTGCGAAAGCCAACGTAGTTCTTTTCTGCAAAACGTCGTCCTTTTGAGCTGCTCCGGTATGAACATAATCGCTCCGTACCCCGTGATAACCAGCTTCTGTGAATGACCATGACAACAAACAACATGTCGTCGTTTGCTGACAAGACAGACACTTCGCAATTCGCAATGATTTCCCAAATCCTCAAGAAACACAAAGTGATGGTTTGGGATGGTTTGCTTTCGTGTCCTTGAGTTTCTTATGCTGTGATATTGGTTGGACTATTGAATTTTGACATGGGCCGCTCTAAAGTGTCAGTTGCGGGCTTGGCTTTTTGTCCGTCGAGGTCAGATCCTTGGAATCAATGTCACCGTTCAATGACGTCAACTCTAGGTGCCGAAATCTATAGGTCGGATTGGATTCCAAGACATTGTTCGGGGTTGATTTCTACTCACTTTATCAAAATGGTTGTCTGACGCTTTAGATTTTTCATACTTGCTTGCGAGTCACTCATTTTAGCGGCTAACTGATTGAACCGACTTTATTTCGTTCCCAATCCGTGCAAGAAAATTTCACTGACGACCTTGTTTCATCTGTCCTCAGGCGATTGAATAACGGCTTCTCTCATGCTGACAAGGCCAAACGAGAGGAAGTTTTACTAACTGAAGGAGTGGACTGGTTGCAATACACGAGAAGGGGGCATTGACGGGTACCAGCAGGTGCGTGCGTTGTACACCCATCTAATTATAGCCTACTGACAGTATCCAAGAGTTTCCAGCAACCTTATGAGTAGCGTCTAGACATCACCGATGGTATTTTCGCGCCGCATCATACTTCGCGTGCTCCAGGAGAATATAGACTAGTCCTATGGTAGTTGGGAGTTTTATCTAGGCTTGAATTTGACCACACAGGACAGCAAAGATGGTCCCATCCTGCATCCAAGTAAAAACTTATTTAGCCTTCGCGCCGCATTTCATTGTGATGAAAAAATGATAATTTAGTGTCACTATCCGCGGGATTGGTACTGTCGATTTTTTCGCTCCTGTCTGCAGTACAAGCCATTTCTTGAACATCTGATTCGCATAAAACTTGCACAGGTCAGTTCGACATTCATACACTGAACGTCGTGTAAATCAGTCGATATATTCCCTCATTATTAGAGAGGACCTGATCCGGACTGAGTGCTAACCGCCGTGGTTTCAAAGTCTGGTGTTCTGATGACACGCATCACACAAACGCTCAAAAAAGGTCTGACTTTTGGAACAAAAGTCTGTTGCACGTTTTCTATAAACTCAAATTGCTTGCATATCAGATACCGTTGGAGGAATACTTGAATCAGTCTTAGATTTATCCCCAAGTATCTACCACTTTGTATGCGACGACTTCATTGAGGTCATACTCTGAGGTTAGTTTCGAGTAGACGTTTAGTCCACCGAGATCGTGAATCACACCTAGCGGCCAGATCAGTTTTTTGTAGAGACCTGAATTCCTTTGATAAGTGTGTTACCCTTTAACAGCATAACAAAATTACGAACTTTAGATCCACTCGCACGTAGTTGACTCGCGCTGAATTGTAAAGTTGGATTTAGTCCAATCATTTTCAAGCAAGTTACAACTCATTTTGCTTTGCAAGACGGCAATAAACTGGAGTGGTCCCACAAACCATATAAGATTGTGTGATGCTACGGAATTTTCAATCATTGAATCTTTCTTCAGGTGCCAAATATCACGGCTGGAGGAAAGCTCTCGGCGTCCGCAAGTATCAAGTTCCACGGCGCAGACCGACTGGGAGTTTCTCAGGGGCAGGACACGCGACAGACACAACCAGGACATTTACTGGGTCGCCGTTCGAGGAGCCGGGGAAACCAATCACGTCACTCAATCTTGAATACGTTCGCCAGTTCAGACGTGACATTTCGGATGGGTCTAGAGTGCGCTAGTGAAATAATGGTAACAAGCTCGCCTCGCGTGTCAGATATCCGGAGATCGAACCCTCGCACGGCCAAGTATATTCTCTAATGGGAGCGAAACTCACGTCCAGCGCTTGCCTTTTCTTGTTGAAGACTCACCAGAAAAATTACACTTCGATGGGAGAATGACTGCTCAAACGGGATTTATGTTAACTAGAATTCCGCAAGTCCCGCAAAAACCTGCATCCAAGCGGAATGAAGTGCAGTGTACTCATGTTCGATAATTTTTTAAAATGTTAGCTCCACAAGGGTTTCCTTATGCTAGATTCGATTTACCAGCACTTTATGATAGGCATCCTGTGCTGACGTAAGCACTTGTCATTTGATAAACAAATGACTAAGAAGCATTCATCTTGGAACATCAACTATCTTTGCTTCATTTCATCAGGGGAGAGCAAAAAACTAATCAATGAAACGGCAACGCAACACACTACTCATACAGTTGCTGAAAACTTTGACAGATCAAGGACAGTGTCGCCCATCTTGAGGCTTACGAAGTAGGGGCCCTAGAAGCTATTCATATTATAAAAACTTTGTGAGAATCGCGTGACCGAAAGACCAATCGCGCAATATCCAGTTTCAAGAGGAGTAAGTACTTTGCCCATTTATGACATACTTGTGCATGGTGAACATGTGAATATTTCTGCCTGGTCATCCACATTATCGGAAAATATTGTTCTTCCTTCGACCCCATTTCAAATAAGAACGACAAACGAGGTGATACAGCACAATTGTCAGCTTTGCTGTCAAAATAGAAGAGGCGGGAAACGTGTTCAGCGTGTTAGCCATCAAGTTGTAGTGCACCTTCTCATCGTGGTTTTAAGACAGGCAATCTATTGTCAATAATGTGACACAGGAGCGAACACTCGGCCCGCGTGCTGATCGACCTCCGAATCACCGAACTTCATCACATCATGGAAATCGTGACATATTTACCAGTACCTCCAGCATCGTTTCTCGTTTGAATAGAGATATAAAAGTGCAGTCGGCCACTTCGTCACACTTCCGAAATTTGGTCTTGTTTGATGCGTGAATCCACACTTAGGGCCAGCAACTAAATCAACGGAAAGCAGGACTTGGTTCTATTCAGGGTGCAGAGCGAGTTAGCTCAGTCAGACCGGGCAAACTGCTCGCCATACAAGTGTGAAAGATACTCACATAAAATGAACAGTCAGCGCCCGGTACCTCAAATAAAAGCGTCGAAACTAAATAGAGAGTTTACGATGGCGGGCGGGCATCAACCACCATCCGTAATCGATTCAATAACAAGTCTTATCAGCAAAGGTAGGCAGATACTTTGATATGAAGTGAACAGCAGTTCTCGAACCAAACACTGGCATCCCGATCATTAGTGCGCGTGGCTCATCAGCACCACACTTGTCCTCCTTCTCGCCCCACATATACAGTCATTTGTTGCTTGTCTGAGGTTATGCTCACGTATGTCAGAGTCAATCGACGCCCTCGGATAGCTACTGGGCTTTTAACACCGCGAAGACAGTGTGGCTCAGGTGAAAATCATTATGCGGTATCCAACGGGACCACAGGATATGCACCCAACGCTCCGAATGACCAAGGATTTTACAGAAGAAAACCATCTGATCACTATGAGCACAAAAGGCTTCTCCGACCGTTGCCCTTAACGCGTTGTGATGGAGCTGAAATAATGTGTAAATACCCGAAGAGCTACAGCGATGAACTTTCGCAAACCACGGCAATCTATCACTCCAACTGGTCACAATTCCTTCCAACCTTGGACCCGGGTCGGAACGCTGAGATCCCGAAAACTCGTGCATATTCGATATCACTAACTTTGTTAATTAGTACTCGGCGCTTGCTAGACAGCATTTTTTCATGCACACTGGCAGAGTTTGCATGTAAAGACCTTCAGCGCGCCTAGTGTCGCACACATAGCTGTCTAGGATGTCCTTCGGTATGGGTAGCCAGCCAGAATTAGGTTGTGTAGTACAGTTATCCAAAATTTTGGCATGTTATGGCATGCTATGTCGAAGCACGGGTGGTGTCAGCCTTGGCAGACCTTTGCGATTTTGATGGGTTAACGTGGCATAAGCTGTGTAGCGCCAACTTATTGAGCATTTTCAGAGGCTGCTGTCAGCTGGTCATTTTCATTGAACTATAGGGGATACTCAAATAGGTGACGTCACCACCGGGAGCTGATGACTTCATCGCCAAAATATCACTACCGACTGGGCGAAATCAGTGCCCAGCAACGAAGCATTGTTGTCATACTAATACAACTTATTTAAATGCTTAATTGTAGTGGGCGAAATGACACTGGTTGTGGGGGTGACCCAGTGCTAGCCTACCACAATCATTCCTAAACACCTACACCTCCAGTTCTTCAGATAACCCAGATGTAAACTGACAAAATGAAAGTCAATGACATTGATTGGTAGCCATATCTTACAGTATATCCAGCCAAGCCCGGTGATGAACGCGGATGCCATCCGGGGAGGCGAGTACCCAAACTGCAATCGCTTTCGTACCCTCTGTAAGGCCGAAGATTGATCACCGCTCTGCTCGTGTTGCTTTGATTTGAGCGCAAGAAACTGCGTTCTTCTAGCCAACTAATCATCTTGCAGGTGTAGTAAGCCAAACAGCCGCAGGTTTTGGCAATGGGTACAACCTCCGATTGACTTCCCTTCTGCTTAACCGAATACTTGTTTCTAAATTACTCCTTTTTGGATTAGTCGGCATCAAACTATATGGTGCTTGCTTCCGAAAAAAATGGTTATGGAACATCTGTAGACGTCTCACTGCCGCCGGTAAGAGACCACCTCTCAGCAAAGCAGTCCGTAATTTGGCCTGATACACACGTCCTTCGGATTAATGGAAATATCGACCGCTGCCATGTGTGGTTGACATAACCAAACACGACCCAAGCACCAGAGATTCGTAGATTGATTTCAAATGTAGCACTAAAGTCAGAACGTATAAAACTCCCAGTATACGTGAAGCGCTCCGCAAACCCTAACGTCCGTCGTTGGGCTATAAGTGATGTGCTCAGTTACTGCATGTCTGGTAGAATGACCTTACGCTTTGCGGGTGGAAAAGGCATGCCAAAGGACGGGATGACTTTGGTCAGTTCATCCAAAAACACCTGCGCCTTCCTTCTCTTCGAAGACCAGGACGATTCTGTCTGCATATTCCAGATCGATGAGGTTTCCTTCAGCAGCTATTTGAGCAACAGAGTTTTAAAGACCTTCTAGAGTTTCGTCAAGTTATCCCCAAAAACTCAAAATGAATGGGATGAGCGGATATCAGTTATTGTACACAAGCTTTTGGAGAGTGCCCCATGTACTCTCATGCCCGCGGTTCGAGAATGCGAATGATTCATTATACTGGCAAACATCCGGGATATCCCTTGCTGGATAAGCGCGTTCAGGAGAACAGAGAGGTCAGCGGAGTTGAGTGCGCCTTAAAAATACCAAAATACCCTCGTTTTGGTCACTTATATGTATTGCATCTTTCTGTCACCTGAAAGGGTGTAAAGGCGCGTCAAACTCACCTTTCAGGCCGAAGTCTCACTTGCGGCTCTTGATCCAATATTTTCCGTGGCATTATCAGGCGATGAAGAAAAAATGAAGCAGAGAGTCTCATCACAAAACGGAGTCGCACTGATGCCTCTATGACTGCCACATTCCCTATGGGTCTCCGTGTGAAACGGGCACTATCACTGATTCTTCACAGTTTTATTGGAGACCCTCCTCTTACAGAATCGAAGCAAATGGACTGAAGAAACACCGACTACAGGCCTCTTATAACCGCGAACAAAGCAGATGAGTGGCGGTCCGGAAAATCGTTTGGTCAGAATATTTGTGCCACGGTAGACCTCCGAGCTGGCTGGGGGCCCCAGCTGACTCTCCGTGAATCGGGTGAGGAGTGGACTGAGCGGCAGGTGATCATACGAGCTGTTCGGCAAATTGCTCAACCTAGCAGTATTTTTCTTTATTAAAGGTGGTCATTCCAGTTTCTTGCCTGATGGTTTGATTCGCGGACAGTATTCAGTGATTGGCTGAGTGGACAAAGTGAAATAATTTTGGGCTCTGCAGGCACTATTCGCTTTTTCCACTTTCCTAGCTTTTCTCATCCACCAGACCTCACAATTGTACACCGATTTGCGCTTGACGATCGATGATTCGTCGTGTTGAATTATCGCATCCATGCTGACAGGAAACTTATTTCGAGACATGTTAACACCTAAATGCCCTAGTGAGCCGCAAAACCTAAAGTTTGTGATTACACAGAAGAATGGTTTGGTACCAAAGTTAAACATACAGACAGAGACAGTTTCGTGCCAATGTCAGGTAACCAGGACCGCGGCAACCCGAATACTTTTGATTATGTTCACGTTTGCCGCGCTGCAGACTATTCTTAGGGCCTAGAAAACTACTTCTTAGAATATAAGTAGGCTCGAAGTAGTCGTTTAAGCAGTGTGCAGATGAAGGTTTGCGAACAACGTCTAGAATGTCCAAAAGCCAGTGGGTAAGTTTGTGATGAACAGAATCGTTCATCCGCACAATGGATTATATATGAAGGTGCTCTTTGTGCATCTTAACTGAGGCCTTCATACGCTGAGTAAGTGTAAGGAATGGTCTCACATGTCTACTGGGTCTCTGAAGTAGAACCATGGAGTTGCAATATCTGCAGTATCCTTGTGGATTGCTTTCCGGCTAGCTGGTTGTTGTCAAAGGCATTATCATCATCATCCCTAAATTCTCTAGTGTCTGCGAAAATCATGTACATTATCAGCGGAAGGTCTCGTTTTTGCGTCATGACTTGTTTTGAAGTCTTATCCTTTGGGGGAACATCTAATGGTCCACGCGCCGAAGCCCTTTCATCGCTCTGAAATTATTCACATTCGGGGAACTTTATTGTTGGACCGGTTCTGGTTGAAATTGGCGAGGAACTTCTACTAATATGGCTCGAAACCAAACTTTATCATCAGAGCTTCTAACAATTTCCTTCCCCCCACTCTTACACGGATTCCAACTCACTCCGACCATTAATCTTGCCTACAATGTAAACACTTCTACCTGCGAAAGAAAACCCTGCGTATCTGTAAGATTGTGTATTTGTTTTATGAGCTACCCGTTCGGGCATTTCGGCCAGAAGTTTGGTGCTACATTGACTGTAACCTCATTTTTAAACTGTTTCTTTGCAACAGTTCTCAAATTTGAATCGGCAAACAATATGCAGATCGTTCAGAAGTTCAACAAAACAATGTTGTTTTCTGAAAACGTTTTTCCAGCTTATTACAGCCAGCTTTGAGGTGTGAGACAGTTATCCCCACAAGGCTATTTTCGGTTTTTTTTAACCTTGAAAAACTGCACCGAAGAGGTCCCAGATGAACAAAAATCTTCATAGGAATGAATTCGTGATTATATTCTTGCAGTACATGGCAGCAGTCGGTTGAGCGAGAGTGGGGCCTTTTTATAGAGCTAGACAAATTCGCAACGTAATTTGGCCGGGAGGGTGAGCGTTTTTGAGCGGTATTACTTCAGACAAAACTGCAGGACAAAAAGCGCAGGGTATTCTTTCCATGTCCAAGCAAGCAAGCACCCTTCTTCCCGGGGAACTGGGACTATGGCGATTGCTGCGTAGCCTGTTGCAGCGGCATTTGGATCGCCCGAGATGAGCAGCCGGAAGCAAGAGGACACTGATGAGACAGCTTAACGATTGTGATTGAACCGTACGTTCTTGTGTCCGCTTCAGAACATAAACAGTAAAAGCATCCCTAGAAATTGGGTTGGATACTTAAAGATTGACTTTAAGATGATGGAGGTGGTCAGCTGCGGGCGTCTTCTACGCAAAGTCGCCGAGACCAAGAAAGAAGCAAGACAAATTGGATTTTCAGTCCTAACGGTGGGCTTTACAAGGACATTTATATCAGCTGTGTGGAGAGAAGTTTGTAAAAGAGAAGGAAGGGAGGATACACAAAAATTGTTAGATTGAAATCTCGGTTTTCCGATATTTTCTGCTCCCACGGATCGAAATGACTTCCGTTTTTTGGGCACAGATGACCACATATGCTCCACCAAACTCGATTCTAGCCTGACCTGCATGCACGACTTAATCGTTGTAGATGAAAAGAACATTCCATGTTGCACCTGGGAACTGATAGCTCAATTAATTTATTGAAAACAACCTCATCAATCTCATCCACCGCCATGATGAACAAAAGTGAGCACCAGAACAAATCGAAAATTGCAGGTTCCATAACGAGCGGGACTCCACTGCGCCACGAAAGGAATCACCGAGCGCTCAGCCTGTGGTCAACAACATCAGGCAGGTAACCGTTCTATTTGTCACCATGACTACCGCAGCGTATCGATAGCTGTATCCTTTCCTTATCCACGAAAAATGTTACAGCTCTCGAACCACAAACTATAGGCGCCCGAAAATAATGGACTGTCGTCCTCGGAAAACAGAAGAACAAATGTTTCTGACGTTGCCGCATATGAAAATTCACGAAAGTCAGCTAATTCAGACCTAGCGATCAGCTAATGGTCTTGCCCAACTTTTGTGACTCTCGTGAATTCAACGTGGTTTCGCTAATTCTCTAGGCGTTATGTTTTTCGGTCGGTAGAACGAGGCCTATGGATCCACGGTGTTTGAAGCGTAATCTCAGGGGGCAGTTCTACAAATGATAGCAGCTAGGATACATCAAAATTGAACGTGCAATCAGTGTGTTTTCACTTGGAAATCACTCAGCAGTAAATGGGAAGTAGGCCTAATATTAAAAGCCCACACGAAGAGCGTGAACGACTCACAAAAGGTGATAAGAGGCAGCTCCCTAGTGAGGAATACGGATAAAACGGATGAAATGGCCTGGAATCTGTTCTTTGTGATATGTGCTAGATCAAAAACCGCAATCGAATTAGCGTATCTGTGAGTGAACTCTGTGTATGGTGGTTAAGGCGCAGTGCTACTGATCCTGAGTCCCATGATTAGAACTCAACAACGGTTTCTCGACTGGTTGATTTGGCAATGTGTAACCTGACAGCACTTCAGCCTTTATGGTTCTTTTTGGTGTTTGTGACAGCTGTGCACCGGAAGTAGACGATTATTAATATTACTGTATTCGTCGCTTAAGATTTCGCATCGTGAAGCAGGGAATTCAAAAGGACTGTGCTACTCATACCAGTCAGGGTTGTGTGGCCAGTTGTGAAACCACTTCCCACCTACTGCAATTGTCTTGACTCCTCATGGAGAACTGGAGTTCACCGTTTAACGGTCTTGCTTACGATATAACACTGCAAAGATAACAAATATTTGGGAGTTCAAATACACGCCACAAGAGTTCTTCGGCAACCTAATTTGGCTCTCTTCTCCTAATTTTGAAATCGGTAAAGGACAGTAGTCGACCAAACAACGGCACTAGAGCGAGTCATATGACGTGGCACGTGACCGAAAACGCATGAGACATGCGTTTAAAAGAAAATCAATATATATTGCAACGAGCAGCTGACTGTAGCCATCCATCACATACTGTCATGGCATTGACAGAGTAGAAAAGAGCACCACCTCCCGACAAATGGGCAACAAGGCCACCACTAGTCAGACACATTCGTACTGGAAGACAGGCGAAGAACAAAACAAATGTCAAACGGTAAATCTGACGGAAACTTCTGATCAAAAACACGAAACACGTCCTGTAATTTACCGAAACAAGTGTACATCATTCACTGAATCACACAACCCAGATCGAGATCCAAACTACGAAGAACAAAATTACCCATCACGTCCTGGCTTAAAAGTTGTTCAGGAACCCGATTTTCCGAGGCTGGAAGTCAGGGTCTCAGACTCTTTGCAACACTTAAATAAAGCCTCCTCCAGGAGGTATGTCAGCACGCCGAGCATTAATTTCAGTCATTCACAAGACAACTTCAGCAGACACAGACCATCCCGCGGAATCTCAAAGCCATTCAAACCTACAACAATTGACAACAGTCATTTGTCTTCGCACCGGAAAACGAGGCCACTTCTGTCTATCTCTCACGCACGCCTAAGTCCCTCAACATCAGAAATTGCACAAGCTGATTGCAAAGGTGATGATAATGCAGGTCAAGAAAAGCAAACTAGAGCAGAGAGACATTCTAACCACGTTGATGACAGAGCTTCGGACAACACGGGTTCAGATGCCTGCTTCTCACCCAACAATATGAAAATACAAACGGGCTCCAGGGCTAACCACCCAAATTTTCTCCAATCAATCTTGCGATCAAGAAGAAAGGACGATTGCAGATCCCCTATCCAATTTCTGACCAATGAACATGGTGATCAGGTAGATAACAGTGTGAAGACGAATGAGAATTCCTCTGTAACAACGGCAGATCAGGCTGATCACGCGGATCACCTTCTATCACACACTCCTCCTCCTGTATTGATTAGGAACTTGGAAAACAGGCGCTGTAAAGAACACCTTAACCGAGAAGAAATCCAGCCGTTAAACTTATTTATTGAGAATTTGAAATCAGACTTGAGTAGACACAAGCAGCGTCAGATGCGGATACAGCTTGAGTTGCAATATTGTTCACAACAAAACCACGAATTAGAGTCAAAGTTGGCCGCCGCAAGATCCAATGGTTTGAAGCTCGAAGCAACCAACGGTCGTTTTATTGCTGAATCTATGAAGCACAAATATCTGAAGGCAGAATCACGGCAACTGACGGCAGAACTGGCCCGAAGGAGGATGGTACTTGAGGCCAAGGAGACGGAGAAACGTGAAATTATGCAAGATTTCGAAAGGCTACAAAGTATCAAATCTCACTGTGAAAGACAGTGTCAAGAAGCTTTACTAGAATCCAATATCACAGCTCAACAGCTTAAAGAGGTACAAGAAAAGTGTCAAGCAATGGAATTTTTCAAAGATGACAAGTCACAAATACGTAAAATGATGTATAACCTACAAAATGCACTAGGGCGCGTGCGGGTTTTCGCTTCATTAAAACCCACTGTTTATGAGTCGTGTATTCAGTTTTTATCATCTTCCAAGATATTATTCAATCCACCAGCGAAAGAGAAGCAGCAAACATCGAAAATCCGGAGATTTGATGAAATTCCCGTACTTTGTAAACTGTCCCACGTTATGCCACCCGGAAGTTGTTCTCCACTGGAACTATATAATGAGGTGAGTACCACCATAGATGGCGTGGTGGACGGACTGAATGCTTGTTTTACAACAGTTGGACCTAAAAACTCAGGAAAGAGTGTGACCCTATTTGGAGAACCCGTAAGTTGCGTGAGGCAAAATAATTCATCTTCTCGCATCAAAGGCGCGTCCTCGTTTCGACAACGTCAATCCCGATTTCACCAAATGTTTACCTCTACGACGAATGCTAGCTTCACGGAGTTATTCCGGTCCAACGAGTTTGCATCACTATACGGATTTCTTGGACTTTCTTTATTACACCTGTTACAAGATATCAATATAAAGACCATCATTGACACAGCTACTGTCTGCGAGGAGTCGGTCTATCGGGAATACAAAATAAGCTTGGCGATGATGTTGGTACCGCTGGATTCGGAACAACCTGAGTTCGATCTGCTGGCCAACCAGCCTGTGAATTTCACTCAATCAAGTCTGCTAGCCGAAAACAACGCGGATCCAACTTTGTTCTTGTTAGAGTTAGAACACCAAGAAATTGCCAGTCTAGTGGATGTGATACAAGTATGTGAACTAATACAACGCCGTATTCGCCATGGCCGTCTTGCTCGTGGACGAAGGAATGCGGCACCCGTTGATATGGCCCACAAAATAGTTCTGGTAAAAGTACAAACGCGTTCGAACATACCTGTTGCCGAGCGCATTTTCAACACTGGTGGACTGTTGTTACTCATTGATACAGTTGGTTTACAGAACGAGCTGAAAAGCCACACTGTGCCTAGTTGTGAAACCAAGCCAAGTATATCGATGCAAGCGTGGAGGGATGTGGCTGCCTTGATACAGGCTATGCGCCTCAAGCCGAAACCTCATAACTTTGAACGCACTCGTTTATTACGGCTCATAAAACCATGTCTATTGTCATGGGACAAACCGAGACCACAAACTAACAGCACCACGGCATGTTCCGTTTTACTCCATCTACTATGTGATACTTCGCAGGCTTACATTACCATGCAGTGCCTTCGGCTTGGTTTGTGGGCCATGCATTTGGATCGAGACAGAGCAGCATCTTACTGTCGGACATGTCGAAGCACTAGTGAACAAGATATTCCGGACAGCACTGAGTGTGGACAGGCAGGCTGCACATGGAGAATTGGTACAGTTGGTCAGAACCAATCTGTTCATCCTAGTCACATACCCACGGTCAACAAGTTATCCGGGAATATCCACAAAACAAATTCTCTTTTAGGTTGGCGAAAAAGAACAAATTCGAGTACGATTACACAAAACATGAGCAATTCAATAGTTGGCTTACAAAGAACCTGTTCTCTGGGATAACTCGCAAATGTATATGAAATCGCCCTCGGAGGTTGCGCACAACAACAGCCGAATACATTGGTGAACTGGATGCAAACTATCCTCTCACTGCATTCGCAATACGCTCCCGAAACTGAGAATTTCATTAATCACGTGTTTCGATTGTGCCTGTGTGATTGCTTTCCACCAAGTGAGAAAAACGATACGTTTTTGTGTCAACAGTAAGAAGTATCATCACAATGGCAATTATTTCCGTCAACACGTCCTGTGAGATAAGTAATGACATTTTGTTAAAACGGCAGTCGTGATCACTGTATTAAGTTTTTCCCAACGAATCGGGAATCAGTCTTGGTGAGTCCGTCCATCTACGTTAGCACATTAGACGGATATTACACATCAGATATTACTGAGTGTCCGGCTACAGTGGATATGTGGACCTACACTAGCCCAGTGATTGTAAAGCCTAGTTCGTCTGCAGTTCTGGTTGTGTGCATGCATAACGAACCCTAAAACTGAGAATTCCCGTGCTCGTACATGTTTAAGACTTGACGAAATGTATTTCATAATGTTGGCCACGAAACAAGTCACAATAAGCCAGTCATATTACCCAAAGCAGGTCAACGGATGACTTGGAGTCTTGCCACCTAAGTGCACTTTACTTTCCAAGGTCATATCACAATTAGCGAAACGCGGGCAATTGCATTTCCATGTTCAGCATGCTGCACTTCATCTTCTGTGCAGGCGATCCAACGTCTGCTGAATTATGCTGATTAGGAATCAATGCCTATCCTGCAAGCTAGTGGTTATACGTATGTCAGTCTTGAAAGATAACCTAGAACTGTAGGACCTTGGAAAGGAAGCCATGACAATGACAGATGTCTAATCAAAGCAACCAAATTCTGTCGGTTCAAATCAAAAACGCTCTGTAGCTCAATTTGTTTGGTTACCTGGGCTTAGCGCTTGCAAATTCCTGCATAATAATTTGGTTTCTGAGCGCTGCAGTGCAGACGCGTGCACTTCAGCTCATAATGTATGGCGGCTTTGTATGATATGGCATCACAAAAAAACGTTCAACTAAGCGAATACGTGATATTCCGAAAATTCACATTTATAACAAGAACACAGATGGGTTGACGAACATGTTTTCGGCAAAGTCTTTTCAAGTCATACAGTTGCAAAGGTTAAGAGAGGAGTATTTAACATATTTGAATGAGTATGGTGTACATGAATAGGAAATCGAGTGAGAGACGACATTGACTACCTATCAAAGAACGACTAGTTCAGGTCACCAATAGGGTGACATGAGTTTGTCAGTGCGGGTAGTGCTGTGGTTGTGTGTTCAGCACAGGGTGTAAGTGTGGGGGGAGATGAGTTTGTCCATGACAAGTACAACTCACGGACAAAGCGTTTTTGCCGACAAAGGATCGGGTCGCGATGTCGTATGGCGATAGCTTCAGCCATTGCGATTGTGCGTTGCTGTACTGATCTGGGTTGATTAGCTGGGGCCTTGTAAACGATTCGGAAGCTTTGGCTGGGTATCACGTTGTGTGCCATGTCTGCTAGGTGTTGTACTACTGAGCTGGTTATTGTCCTCCGAGTTCCAGAAGCTAGCAAGGGTGGAATGTGTACCTTTATTCTTTGGCTGAGTTGCCTCGTTGTGCGTCCGATGTATTCCGCTGCACAGCAGCAAGAGAATGAGTACATGTGAACACAACCACAGCACTACCCGCACTGACAAACTCAAGTCACCCTATTGGTGACCTGAACTAGTCGTTCTTTGATAGGTAGCCAATGTCGTCTCTCACTCGATTTCCTATTCATGTACACCATACTCATTCAAATATGTTAAATACTGCTCTCTTGACCTTTGCAACTGTATGACTTGAAAAGACCTTGCCGAAAACATGTTCGTCAACCCATCTGTGTTCAGCTAAGCGGTATGCCAGGAAATCACATTACCTGCTTTGGAGCATTCGGTTGGGGCATGGGACAGCATGTTGCCCAGCCTGAGAAGGTTAGAGAATGCATTTATCCATTCAAGAACCTAAAATAAACCACCAGGTATATGTTCGAAACCCGTGGAATATTGCAACCGACGGTGAGTACATAGACCATGTATTCTAGGATTTGTAGTTACTAATTAGAAAATATGCTATTATTTTATTATTTCGGGGGACTTCCAGTCAGATTTCAGTAAATGTTCCAGTCGTGCTTCACCTAACCTTGAAGACGTTAGCCAAGTGGTCACGTGTTCCATCAGTTTCCTCCCCCAAACTGATTCCCTAATAACGATATGATCAGTACTTCAGCTAAGCTTCCCAAAACCAGACCACACTGTTGTTGTCTTAAAATAGTTCGGTAACCTCTTGGGCTCCAAGTCCTCGTTCAGCCTTGTCATTTTTAACCCAGTCGGTTCACTAAATCTAGAGGTTTGAGACAGTCTATGTGGTGATGTGGAATAAACGATTTTACCAGCATGCATCCACAAGATTTTCGTTCAGTTACTATGATATTCAGTAGATTTCCCAGATTGGTGGTTGTCCTTGGGTTCATCAAGCAAGTGAGTTCTGGCAAGCAAGTAACTGGGGAGTAACAAGGTCTTATCAACGCTTAGCTAGGTACGAATGGCACCGTATTCCGACGAATTTATTCGCATTGATAGCATAACCGAAAAAAAAAAGTCAAAACAAACACTGGAAGACGGGCGCCAGAGCTTAAAGAGCCAAATATTCCGTGTTCCTTCTTGACTGGAATTCCTCAAAATGCATCACAGAATTAGTTCGACTGATTTTCACGCTCAAACTTCAAATTCTTTACCCAGGATAGCAATCAGCAGCCGCACTTATTGGCTCAAATGTCATGTCCAGTGACTTGGCTGTTTAAGATGCCTTATCAAGTATGATCGCAACTTGCTCACGGGTAAAATGCAACCCACTGTTGAGGTTCCCGATACGGATCTTTGAGTGACGCGTGGTTTCAACAGTCCCGAATATCAAAAAGAAGAATTGGGTTCGAAATTCTACGGTGCTATTTACACAAGGGTAAGCAAATGTGTACAACAAACCTCAATTGTTCACGTTCGTAGCGTCAACAAGTGCACAGGTCTGTCGGTGACCGGCACAGTGCAGTGTAAACGTCCGCACACCAAACAACGGTGAGCGGAATATTGGCTCAGTAGTGTGGGTTGCGGTAGTCCCTTCCGACGACAGTCTCGTGACTCTCATTGGCCGTGCGATCACACGCGCGAATTACGCTAGGAAAGCCCTCGAACGATACATACTGACCCGTATAATGATATTCGCACAGTAACATTTTTGAGAAAGGTGATTCCAAATGGATGCAAGTGCTCACGAGAGTATGCTACGGAGTTTCCTGTCAACACCCTTCGAACCTTTCGAGACTAACCAAGCCAGGAGAGGGGAGCAAAATGTTTGCAAGTTTTATCTTACAAGTTTTCAGACAAAACGGCCAGCAAAGTGAACAGCTGTTCAGACAATGATGAAAGAACCACGTAAAGAGGGGATTCATTGACAAGCAACAGACCGTACTTTGGTGCACAATAGAAGCATTAGATGTTTAAGGATGGTCACGTTGTTGTTCTCAATCTGGGTTATTAAGGACGCCGCTTAAATTGAAGCTTGAATACATACCACTCATCATATCGTTGTCAATGGAACTTAGTTGGATTGTGCGATGCCTCAGTTTTGGCAGCATCCACCTAGTTGTACAGAAAATTGTCATCGTTCGCCTAAATTTTATTGACCACCAAAGTAATACAGAAATCAGACATGGCGGGCGCGAACGACCGGTGCTTCCAGAAATATGTTTCTATCACACAGACACTGGGCGGAAAAATACTGAAAACCGAATTCGATGAAGGATGGACAGGTTGGTTGTGTGACACTAATATCCTGTGGCTTTGGAATTCGGGGCTTAATTTCCAAAGAAAAGAAGGCACAACCACCAATTTATCGCTACGTACCACTACGCTCCCTAACAACGCACTGATAATGACACCTCGATTGGTGATGAAACGTTCGGAAGCAAATTGCCCAGCTCAGTGAACAGGCCAACGACCATCTACGCTGCCTGAGCTACCAACATTTTCCTCTATAGAAAAAGCAAGTTGCCTTTGACTGAAGTTTACAGGACCTCGTTTTCTTTCTAGTTGTTATTCTCGCGGAAACCGCGGGGTGAACAATGCATGACTTGACAGAAAGCCACACAACAGCCAAAGGAGAGTGCGGCATTTGTCGGTGCGGTCCATTTGCCAGGATATGGTCCCCGTTTCCCATCCTCCTCCGTTTGGGTAAGGACATGGCATGAAATGGCGGCTGAGCTCTCCTAGTGGCGTTCGTGCTGCCAGTTATCTTCCAGATTGTCTGAATGAGCGCTTGGACACATGGGCACCTGAGAATGCCTGCAACAGCATAGCTTTATGTCCCTCCTTCATTCACTCTTTTTTGTTCTCAATTTAAGTAAACCCTGAGTCTGTGCGACGTAGAAGAACCTGTGTAAACTCTGATGTTACTGATGATGATGATGGCAGTGATATTTTTGTGGCCGATACACCAAATCGGGTGAAATGCACCCTTCCTTGAAATATTTGGCTCGAAACATAAGAAACAATAGGACAAAGGTGCCACTCAGCTTGTCATTACACTGTTTTACTGCAATCTGTGCAGTATACTGAATAGCCATGTGAAAATCGAAGCAACTCGAGATTGTTGAAGCTGGTTGAGGAATCGGCCACTCCATGGCTTATGACAGACAACTTCCATTGCCAGTCGGAATTTTGCAACTCCTGCATACAAATTATAAGGTAGATTCGCTACTAAGCCATTAAAAAATTGAGTATGAACTCTCATTGGTTGACTGACCAACGTGTAACACTTTTCACTTTCCAAGGTTTGACAAGGCTCCCTTTCACAAAATATGCAACTGGAGAAATTTATTGGTCACCAACTTTCCGTGGAGTTGTATTTGGGAGGGTTCGTTTTGATAAAACGATTAGCTTGGGTTTCTCGTGCATGATAATGACCCGCCTTTGGATTATATTCATTCAAAGAAAAGTAGATAACAAGAAGGTGAAAGATGCCAGACTTATGACTTATAAATAGATATTCATAATCCAACTAAAGTGATTTTGTGATGAAGATAGTCAGACTGGTGGAGGGTTGGCTGTGAGGCCATTACGTGAAAATTAGTGGATATCTAGGCCCGCCTAGAAATTGTAATATGGATTATGCGGGTGACCTTTTTGCCAATCTGCTAGGCGAGCCAAGTGAAACCCAGATACATTGCTCATCAGGCGGTCACGACCGAAACGCTAAACGTTCACACTTTGGTTGAAAGGTCACGGGTTCAAAGTCTCTGAGCAGTACACTGCTTCACCCATTTTCAACATGGACAGACTTTACCAAAACAATAATTTTGCTGGCAAAATATCACTAATGAAATTCCTTCCCAGATGGGTCAGTATCGCCCCAGCTCCACCATCCGACCTGTCGACGCTTAAGTAGGTAACACAACGACAACGTGCCTCATCTCTTGAAGCGGTGGATCCGTGGATCCTGGTGATAAGTGCCCGTAGACCTGGAGAAGTAGGTCGACAGGTTTTCGACCCCGAGTGCATTGTTTATTTCATCAGTGAGCGGACCCACCCACTTCTAGCCACCATCGTATCAACTTGTTCCGTAGGTGCCCATAATGTTGGCATAGTAGTGAGGTGGTCAGCAGCCAGAGAGTCTCACACAGTAACATTTCGCAAGAAAGATCTCCACATTCAGCGCCTCCTGTAATGCATGCTGGAGATAATGTAGGCTAGAAAGAGGGATTTGTAACTGATTTGTCAGATAGTTTTGCATATTAGAAGACATCTTTCTTGCAACCGCCTTCCATGAACAAACACTAACTTAATCGTCCCAGTGTAGAAAACCATTGGCCAGGCATCTGTATCAGGCTAGTTGCCCAAATGAGATAAGGTCGACAGGAACGCGTAGCCGAGAACCGCTCGCATGAATTCTCCATGAAAATCAGTAGCGAGATAAACCCATCAAGCGGCATACCTACGAACGCCACTGCAAATACCTTATTCCTCAACATTTGGGAACCAACGAAAGATTTTGTGTACATCTAGACCTCAACCCCTAGACGAAAGATTCTGTGCAACTCGGACTATTTGCATCTACTTGCGTGCAGTAGTATTGAGGTTTGACTTGTCGAAACCAAGGTTCAAGCCACAAATTTTACAAAACCAAATGACAAAATGTGCTTCTTGAGGTGGACAATAGCTACGTGAGAAATCGTTTCTACATGCGTTTTGACCATCGTTACTACAGGGAATGCGCAGAAATACTGGTAATTTTTGCTATTTTTAACATAAACATTCGGAGACAATGAAATTACCCAAGAAGATGAATTGAAAAATGGAAATGAAGACATTTAAGATCGCGCCATGAATGATCACGTGGTTATAATGCTTGGTTAGTCTTCACTGGTAGAATTCGACTGCTAGGCGTGATTTTCACCGGCAAACAATGTTCAATTATGTATCTTTGGTCGGATATATGGTGCGGGTTTGTTTTTCAAATTTTCGCTTCATTGTTGTTTCTCACTGACAGGTAACCTACTTAAAATCATCCATCAAATCGTCTGATTAGCGTCGTTAGCCGAACGCATAGAACGTGTTTGATAAATCTGTTGAGGAATCTGAAATCCGCTAACACTCTGGTTATTGGGCCTGGTCTTGTCACCCAACTTACCAAAAATTCAATGACTGCATGGGTGATGCACTGTTAGAAGCGAGAACTAGGGATGACTCAAATATGTGGAACACATACAAGTTAGGTTGTCTCTAACTAGTTTTCTCCATCAACTATATATTGTGAGCCAAACTTTCTCAACTGAAGGCCTGTTGGGGATATCAATATCCCTAAAAACTGTATCTTTGTGTGTGCTAACGAACTTCCGGCACTTTCAAGGTCAAACTATGGATACATATGTTTATTGTCATTTTTCCGAAATCGCCTGTTAATCGCGTGTTGTTCGGATCATTAAAGTTGTGTGCAAGGTTTTCGTCTTCTTACTATTCGCCGTACTAGGAGTCGGGATCAAGCAACATAGCTGGGATAGAATGTGGTTACAATCTGCGCATATTATTATTTGCTCGCTGCGTGATCGAAACCTAACAAGGCCTTCGAGTAAGTTAACCATAGTACGTGCGGCAATTTGTAAATTGTCAGATTACCACACATATGCGAGACTACCAAACCTACAGACGAAAAAATCCTGGTCGAATTAAGATTGTGCACAGCATGCTATGCCTTCTAAATGATCGCAATCCAGCAATTGGCTAGTCCAGTTTAGGTTAGCAAAATCCATTCTTGACAAGCATATATGTGAAGGCGCAGGGATGTGTGACAAGCCTTACGTAGCCTCCGTTTGAGTGAAAGCCTATTAAAGCCTCAGTCTCTCATCCGCTACTTTGAAACGCAGCCAATCATTCGTGAAGTAGAATACTTTCAGCTCAGCAAACGAAATTGGACTTCATTCAAAAGGTTCATCTCAAAAAATTAATTGTCAATGGGCCCGTTCAGCACTCTGGAACCTCGTGTTACATTACAGTTTTTCATGAAAACACACCATGTGTTTCCTGAGACCACAGTTACGGGTAAACGTCTTCCCACATTGTGCACATTTCCAACGGTCATGCTTCCCATGCGCGCCCTTGAAATGTCGATAAATACTTGATTTGTGTCTGAAGGAAACTCCACATTTATCGCATACGAAACGCTCCCCTTTTGCTCCGTGGACCAATTTTCTATGCGCCTGCATATACCTCCACTGTGAGAAACACTTGCTACATTCCGGACACGGGTTTCCCAATTTCTCTGATTCGCGCACTCTTTCACTTGACGTCTTCGGAGTCAACTCCTCCACATCCGAGTGTGTTTTCCTCATGTGCCTAACAAGAGAATCCGACAGCTTGAACGATCGACTACACAAATTGCAATGAGCGTCACGATCAGTCGAGTGAGTCTTTTGGTGTTGTAACAATGATGATAAAAAGCAAAATGTTTTATCACATACGAAACAACGGTGAAGTTTCTTCTGATCAGTCCGGTTTGATGAAGTAGTCAAGCTCCCGGTTCGTTCCATCGTAGCCTCGGGAAAATCTGCTGTGGTGAAATCCTCATCTTTATTGGTTGCCTGTTCTGCACCACCAGCTGCTAAGGAGGGAATGCAGGGAAAATACTAGTCAATATCACAGAAAAACTATCAATCATTGGCACAGTCCACACATCGTATTGATACAACCTGCAATGTGTGAATTTAGGCACGAATTTACGATGATCAACTTACTAAAGATTTACCATTTTATTGATACGCACAAACTGATCATCATGTGGTGTGAAGTTTCTACAAGGACACATTATCATCATCAGCATCGACAGCATGAAATCTGTATTCAGCATGGATGTAGTCGAGTCTCCCGTCATCACCAACTTACTCACAAAGGAGTGCTTCCCGGAACAAGCGCATAAATTGTTGTTTAAGTATGAACTACGTGTGATGCGAATTCGAGGGTCATCCCTACTTGATGAGCTCCAAAATGGACTAATCCTGTGGTTGGCCATCGCAGAAGGCCGATGAGTCCATGATTAGTGGCGAAAAATCTCAACTTTTAACACTCTTTCTGTCCCTGTAGATGAAATTCAGTGATCTGTGGTGTGATAGCTGAACAACATTAGTCAGCAAGTAACTCATTCACCGGAAATTGTAAACTAACAGAGTTAGAGAGAGTTAAAGTCTTGCAAACAATCCCCTGACTACCGTCAATCACAATTTCAGAGATTTCACGACAAAATATTTTAACCGGTTTTTCAACTAGGCCATTTATGTAGACGACAATTCGGCTGTGTTCCTTGCATGTGCTCCGGAACAGAGACCAAATCAGTTTAGTGACCATAGACTTCAGAATATTCGTACACTCAACATACTGGCATTCTCCACGACATCTCGATAAGACGGATTTGAACGAAAACCTTTGCTCAGTCCGATGGCTCCCCGATACCGAACAGAACTAAGCTGTCCATGATGTGAGAGGGATGAAGCTGGAATTTGTCTTGTTTAAGTCCTTTTGTCTCCGCATGGCAAAGGATGACAGCGGTGGGAATTCCAATATCCGAATTTATCAGTCAAAGTTCTGGTGACAACCTGCGCCTAATTTCGTTTATGGTCTCTATCTCTCAAATTTTCAGAGTGCCTTCAGGTTTTGATTTCCCTTATGTCATTTTGTTCTGCTGGCCGTCCGAATATTTCAGACATATATTTTGCACACGCAAAGCTGTTAGATTGTCTTCCATTGGAATTGTTTAGCCCTTAAACAATGTTTCTGGGTGAGCACTTCTCGGTAAGAATTTTGTAACCAATTTATATTCTATTACCAATTACGCCGTCTTCTAAACTAAACTAAGAATTTTAGTTTTTTGCCAACACCGGACTTCGAAATATCCTGAAAAACATTGGTTAATGCCTGCTCACTGGATTCTCTTCTTCGTGATGGTTGAATTTACTCCTCCATATTCGGTTCTCCACTGACAACAATTTCATCAGCGGTTCTCCCTAGATCGCTTTTCAGCCGTTTGTATTACTTGCGGTTCATTCCAAGCGGACGTCCCGGGATATTTGATCATCTTTGCTTTCACGAATGTCCTTAAAAACGAAACGTCATCCAGCAGTTCATCTAGGGCTGTCTCAAAGAAACCGAGGTCCACCGGAGTAAAGACGTTCACTTCGATTTTTCTCAGCTTAATGTCTCTTAGGCAACTTAAAAATATCCGAATTGTTCCCAAAAAATTGCCGTTCTTCAGCCTTTAGAGAGCAATGCAATTCCTTCGATTAATTTTCAGTTCATGGCAGATTCGTTTAGCCTGACAGACTTTTATCGTTACCTGGGGTAGTCGAAACGGTTTCATTGCTCACCAGGTTTATCGCTGTTTTCATCTGGTGGTTCAGGATGCGTAGAACTGCTTGGTCCCTGCAGTACCGTCCGATGTTAACAAGTCCGACAAATATAGTTGTTTTTGCATGGACCATGAAGTTACTCGAATTTGATACAAGGTATGAAGAAACAGGTTTTATCACTCAAAAAGAATTCTTTCAGTAATCTTGGGATGTGCACTCATTTCGTGTTCCCCGTTTTTGTCTCTTCAATTTGTTCTCCAAAATTCCTGTCAGAGAGTTCAGCACCGAGTTCATGTTTCCATGCTCTTCCTATATGCTGGATGTTCCTGCCCTGTCGTTCTCAGACAGACCTTGTCCCCCCATCTGAAATTCTCTCGTCGTTCGTACTTACCAGTTTGAGAACTCGTCTGCCTTTGTCGGTGGAATTTTGCAGAAAGTCAATTAGCGGCCCATGGGTTACGCCACGAGGTAAAGCCGACTACTGAAGACACTTGTAAGACGAACGGATCATTTGTCCTTCTAAATCCAAGTAACCCTATCATGGGTAATGAAGTGAGTTGGGTTACAAATGCGCTAAACTACAATAATCGCACAGAATGTCTCCAATTTCCGTATAACTAGTTCGAACAAAACCATCTTCAAAAACTGGACCAGCCCGGTCAGCCTAATGGAGGCGAAATGGTTGGGTGATGTCTAAGGGATTTAACACGACCTGGTCGCTTAGGATTTTTATGAAAGACAAACATGCTGGTGCTCGTCGTTGTCAACAATCTACTAAGTGTCCGGAAAACCCTGCAGACTGTGTCCCATGGAGAAAACCCACTGCAATTCAAACGGTGCGGACAGTGCATTCCGCGCCACTGACTCTATCCCTTTCTGTGGCGTCAATGTAGTGGGCTAAAATATAGCTTCTGCGACCTATATATTCTATGTGGTACCAATTTCTCCTTCATGATTTTACACCCTACAATGTCCAACATCTAGTATTGAGTATGAACTGCCGGGTAAAGTGTCCGTAGCAAGTGAGTCCACCAAGTATGATGATGCTCGATGTGTCTTCATCTGGTAACCTTCGCTTACTCCAGCTCAAATAAGCTTCGGATAAAATTTCCATGTTGTTCAAACTGAAAACGTTCCGTATATCACCCGCAAAAGCAATCAAGTGAATTGCCGAATCTTCCATTTCAACGACCTCACTTTCAACCACGCGTCACGATTTACTTGGAGAAATTAAGCCTTTCCGAATTACATGGCATCGCACCACACATTCAAATGCATTCACAGGAGCCCTGCATCGTGCTGAAAGTAAAATAATAGAACCGATATCCATACAACCATCTCCGTTACTCACGGTTGGCCAAATGGAGCATTTACGTTGATTACGGAATTTTAGAATGTACAACTATTCACTTCGGATACAAAAGTCGATTGACAGTGCCCGAATTGGATTCCTTGAATTTTGGGAAACGCAGTACGGAGCACCCAGTGTCAGACAAAAACATCGCATTCAAGTGTACTTGTACTCAAACGGTGGGATTGAGATGGGAAATTATTTCCTCGAGGTCCAATTTGCCTTGTTTCCGGTTGGCCGACACTGACATAAAACCCTTCCTTAAACAGTGAATAAAATATGGAGAAATTACAGGAATGGAAGGACGACGTGTTTTTTTAAAAGATAACCCACACTGTGGTTATATTCGAATGTACTGACTTACACAGAGGCGCGTATTCCCCAAACAGACCATTCAGCTTCGTAACTGAAATGGACGAACGAACACCGTACGCATGTCACTGTTTTGTAGTACTGACCACTGTAATCTTGAGACCTAAAATTCTTCCTCTATCACAACAACCCGGAATTTCCGAAGAAAACGCATCGACCGAGACAACCTAGATGGATCCTCAAGGGCAGAAGGAGCACTGTTCAAAAGACATCGACGTGAATGTAAATTCTACAAATCCCTCAAACTGCGACAATCAAACGATCGGTGCACTTTATCCCAGCTGGCGATCCATCACATGTTCCCATGTGGATGAAGAACGCACTTAGGGCAAACTCATTGCGTCAGTGGTATACCAATCTCAACTACGCTAACAGCCAGTGTGGACCGAAATTTGATTTCTTAAAACTCACAACTCAAACAATACACCTCACTCATCCCAGATCAAGTAATACCACTTTGAACGTCTTACAGATGGTTTAGGTTGATTATCCACCACAGGGCTGTCAACAAATATCCACTAACAAATCTTTAAATCTTTCATTTAAATCGTTGGGTCAGTGGCTGTCTAATTACATTTAACAACAGTAGATGGTAGAACTCACGATGAATTCCGACCGCAGTTGTATTTTTCAAAATCCCCAACGTTATTATCAAAACAAACGGTATCATTTCGAAGACAGCTTTCCTCACATCAGCTTGGAAGACGGTAGGTTTCTATTTATATTCTTTCCTTAACTGAGATGTAGTGGTTATACGCATGCATACTGATCGTAATGACCAACTTTGGTATCCGAGTTGATCATTAGCTAATCACGTTATTCTGTGTGTGTATATCATCCTGATGTAGAGAGAGGGTATTGACCCAGCTAACTACTGGGGTTTAAGTTCAACCCCAACAATCCACCCTTTGGGGAAACAAAACTACTTTTCACCTACCTGATTATCATTCTGGAGATGCTATATTTTTGTAGACATTCCAAAATCAGTTTTCATAACGCACTAACATGAGAAAAAATCCAAGCAACATTAACATTTTATGCAGGGTTTTGCTTGTGTTGTTCTCATCACAACCAACAAATATGGGATGTCTGCATTGAAAATAATCACTCAATGACGGGCCTTCAGTGTGTTGGTTTCAGTTATTGAAATCTGTCCATATGTTTGTCCACATGCATTGTAATTAGACACAAACGCAGACTCCTATGTTCTTCCTCTATTGTCCCAGGTTCTAATAACTGAAATGTTAGACAAGTTTCTCCGAAAATATTTTCCGAAACCTAAAACAGTCCTTCGGGTTCTTCCGGTTTTATCGCATGATATCTTAAGAACCACGCAAACATGAATAAGTTTGAGACAGAGTGGTCGCCCCATGTTTTCCTCGTACATGAAAATTTATTGGCCATTTCTAAGTTGAAATGGCAAGCTATCGCGAGAGTTGGGTTAAAACTCGTTCATTCTGGAACACCACAAACCAAATCTAAAATATACTGTTCTCCTACGAATGATAAGGACGCAAGAAGGTGCAAGGCCAAGTTCGTTGCCTGGGTTACTGGGACCTCAGTTCCCTTCGTCATCTATGGAAAAACCAGGTAAGCGAATCGACTTGAAGAAATGTCACTCCGTAAGAAGTGCACCACGCAGTTGAGTTCTCAATAGAACAACACATGCATGAACAAAGCTCAGACGGGATTTAGTTGAAACTCTTTGGTTAAAACCAAATTAGTTTGTGGGGGTGAGTTTCTCTTTTGCGGATTGCGTACAGTCTGGGTTTGAGTGGGACATGAGGGCCAGCGAATCTCAGGGCTTGCACGATTTCTGCTACAATTTCTTAATTCTAAAGAACCTGTTTCTCAGAAATGATCGCGTCTGGCCGAATTCCCTACCCAAATGGGACAAGTATCGTAGACTATTCTTCAACGGGGCAATAGGAGTTGCACACTTCTATAGTGTTCCTCTCCGATGAATGACAACTTTTGCTTCATTGGTCGGGAATATTCAAAGATCACTAGTTCCCCGGAAGTGTCCAGCTTGCCGGGTCCGTAGAGAAAAAAGGTGGGTTGTATTACCCGTAAGAGTTTTCCCCAGACGCTGATGAAATAGGATAACTGCAATCAGACTGGAAGCAGTAGCTGAGCCTGTGAGCTGGACGGGGCCCGACACACCATGCTCCGCTTGTAAACAGCCAATTCTGTGTGGCTAGAAACGAAATCACGGATGCATGGCCTGTCAGACTTGCATAGTTGATTGGAAGTTTGCCATTCCAACATACATGTGGCGAAGGCGTCTTTGCCGCCATTCAGCCATAAGGAAATCCGGTATGGTCGGTGTTTAAGTTAACCATTCAATATGTAATACTTTCCCCGTTCCCATGTGTGGCATGTCTCTCTTTCACAAATTTCGTGCTCGGAAAAAATGTGTAAATCAACGCATTGGGTGATGCTCAACAGCTTTTCACAGATTTCCAAATAGAAACGCCTATTTCGATGAAAAGAAATGCTTAGGTTTCTCATGCAAGACCACATCTCAAATTGAAACAATTCTCTCTCTCTCCACTTGGACTACATTCAGCGGTAGTTCACGTTATTTATGTACAAGGTTTCGTAGCAAACACATTAAGTCACAAGTCGGGAAAGGTAGCAGACTTATCATTTACAAATAGATACCGCGAACCTATTCGATTCGATTGCTTGAGATGACATTAGTAAGGCATGTGGAGGGATATTCGCGAGGTACTGACGCGTCAGTGCAAATCAGAATTTGCCTAAAAGTGATAAGAGACGTTCATGTCTTTTCTGCGCATCCGATAAAAAACCCAAGTGGAAGCAAATCACGCTGCTTTTCAAACGCTCGTGGCCAAAAGTTTAATTTTTCGACCATTGCCGACAGTGTCACAGGTTCAGGACTCTCTGAATTTCGTGAGCTGCGCACTGCCAATTTTTCCCCAGAAAGGATTAAACGGTTGTGCAGTGCTTCTCGGCTTTTCAGCGTAGATTGGCTCATTTTACAAGAAACCGATCCATCTTCAGTGCCTCTTGGGAAGATAATCTGGGCTAGAAAATTGATTTGTAGGTGATGCATCGAAAGAGGTTACACATTAGAAAGGCATTATTCTTGAAACGGCTGTCCATGAACAAACTCTAACTTTATCGTCCCAGTGTAGCAAACCATTGGCCAGGCATCTGTATGAGGCTAGTTGCCCAAATGAGATGGGGTCGACAGGAACGTGTAGCCAAGAACCGCTCGCATGAATTCTTCATCAAAAATCAGTGGCCAGGTGCACCCATCAGGCAGCATGCATATAAACGCCGCTGCAAATACCTTATTTTTCAAGCGTTGCGAAGGAACGAAAGATTTCGAGCACCCCAGACAGTAATGAGACTGGTTGGCTTGAACTAAAATTTAAAACCGCTGCTGACTGTGAGTGACCTTGGACAGTTGGGATAATGGCCAACGTCATGAAAAATGTAAGTGGAGGTGAAGAGAGGGAGAAATTCGCAAACGAGACAAATGGCTACTTTCGTCTCAGTAGTATGGTCAATATTGAAACCGAGTAAACCGACTGGTGTCGCTGTTGGAGGGAAGTCAGGTGTAAAAGATATTTGGGAGTCAGGGGTATTGCCAACGCATAGACCCGAACGAGCGCTGATCAAAATCAAAATGCCGTGGTAATTGCATTAGTTCCGGCGGAATGTGTGTATGGTGAAGTCAGTACATGAATAACAAAGGCCCAAATCGAGTTTGCTAATCTGCGTCAATTGTGGCGTCAAGATGGCATATAACTGGTTCTCAAAGATCGTGTATACCAGGCTACAGAAAGGGTCCTATTGTTGTGTGTTCGCGAGACATGGTTTCTGCTGATAGATATGTCAGTCGTCCTCAGATTTCTCACCACCAATGCCTCGTAAGTGTTGCTGGTTTTGGAGGGCATCAACGATGTGATTGGAAAACGGGTATTTGGTTGGTCAACAAGTGCTTCAATCGAGGAAGAAATCCAGCAATATCGAATACGGTGGCTCGGCCATGGGCTACACATGCCGAAACACTGTCTACCAACACGAGTTTTCTTCTCCACGCCTCCTTCACTAGGGCCGAATCCACTAGGTCAAAAACATTGGACTTAGCACAAGGGCGTGCAAGACCTTGAAAAGACTTTCGGGTTTGGTGCAGTACGCCTTCGGGTATGGGGACGCCCTGACCCCTTCTTCTCTTCGCTGCAGACAAGGCGAGAAGTGGCGGCCGACTGACGTCAATGGCGTTCGTTCTATCAGTTTCTTTCCAGATTGTTTGAATGCATGCTTGAAGATGAAGGCACCTCAGAAGGCTTTCGATAGACCAGCACTAGGTCCTCTCTCATATCTTCTTTTAATTCTAAGTCTCTAAATACAATTAGATAAACTCTGTTGTTGTCAAAGCAGTGAAGCATCTGTGTCCCCATTGATGTTGTTTTCCCTGATGATGATATTTTGGTGGTTGTGATGATGATGATTATGAGAATGACCATGAAGCGTTTGAAAACAACGTGTCTAGTTTAGTAAGTTAGCATTGCTAATTGAGCCATCAATCATGTCATCCATTGCAAATACTAGGAGCTTTTATTAGGCCTTCTGGGTAGAGCCGGTTTTGACATATCTGTTTTCCCCATTTGCGAATGACTGGCTCAAGCCTATCGTAGCACAAATGGCCACCCTGCAAGTGATCAGGCACCAGGCCAGGACAAACGTTTCGTTTTGAGTGTAATTCAGCAATGTTTCTGTGCAACCAGAGCTGCGACGACATACGTCAAACTCTTCCGCAAACCATGACATCCTTATACTCTGGTAACTTCGAGGATGAGGCTGTGATTATAACACCGCGCTAGCGGTGGTCCTACTTCGTTTATCGTGTATGCCCTGCACGCTTCTGATGACGTCAACATCAGCCCACCACTTCCAAAGTCGTTCGGGAAGCCCGCGTTTCATCAGTAGGTTTATAAGTCGTCTACTCTAGTCCTCGGCAATTGTTTCACAAGTACTTTTAAATGAGTTGTACTTCACGTTTTGTCCGCACTCAGTCAACTAGAGTAGTTGCAGATATGTAATATGCAAGAAGGAATTTGCGTTCTTCGGTCGCCAAGATTGGCGAACGCATTCAAACATATGAGCACAGATACATTACAGCCACCTATGGCTCCGCGAATTGGGATTAGTGATTTGTGTGGCTAGGAATCGGTCCTCCTGAGACTATGATCTAAATCCCCGGAAAGGTTGAGGGAATTTGTAGATAAGCATCAGTGTACTGCCTTCCAAGTTCATCTAGTCGGAACGCAGCGCGGCTTGCGGCAACTTCCTGTCTCTTTTGTGTTCGGCATAGTACGGTTCCCGTGACCCTGTCGATGGCGTCGGTGTTGTGGATGGATCCATAGGACGACGGATTCCTTTATGTCAAAATAAAAAATTGGCTGTGTTTGGAATTTTCAAAGATGCACCATCTACCACCAGGAAAAAATCTTTTTTGTGTTGACTTGAGTGGGGACGGCGCTATGATAGCAAAAACAATGTTTCACAAAATGACACTGATCCTATGGGAGAGACCGGCGGCCTCGGACATTTCTACTCATCACCATCATCGACAGCATGACATCAGTGTTCAACACCGATGCTTCGCCGCCGTACAACAATGGTTTCCTTGAAAGCCTTATTTTAAAGAAAAGAATAAAGGTGGATGGAGGAGGGACTTAGTACTAGCAATCATTCTACTACAATCATTCCGAGGTGCCTACACCTCCAGACACTCATTCAGGCAATCTGGATAGAAACTGACAACAAGATCGCCACTGACATCGGTTGGCAG